>LKNJ01004192.1:0-36833 GCA_002120245.1 Maccullochella peelii | reverse complement strand
TGTGTGTGTGTGTGTTTCTGTTCGCACTGACTCAATGTGAAATGTGTGTGTGTCCAGTGGCATCAAAGGGATGGAGCTGGAGTGTGTTTACCCAAAAGATCCATCTCAAGCCAGCCCGTATGAGACCCGACACTCACTGAGACATGTCATCTTCACTGCAGAGACGCACAACTTCCCGACAGGTCAGGACACACAAAACACTGTTTACTTTCAACTTAACTGTCCACCCCCCCCCNCCCCCCCCCGTGTGTTGTTTTCCAAATAATCATTATCAATCCCATCTGACCTCCAGGTGTAGCGCCGTTCAGCGGTGCCACCACAGGGACAGGAGGTCGTATCAGAGATGTCCAGAGCGCTGGACAGGGAGGCCACGTCATCGCCGGCACTGCAGGATACTGCTTCGGCAACCTGCACATACCAGGTCTGCAAAACAGTATGCCTCACTTTCTATACTTGAAATGTGAAATAGCTGTTAAATCAATAATGTGTCCTTTCTCACTGTCCATCGCTCCAGGTTACGTTCTCCCCTGGGAGTCTAAAGGAGAGGGCTGGGAGTATCCGTCCAGCTTTGCCCCTCCGCTGCAGGTGGCAATTGAGGCCAGTAATGGAGCCTCAGACTACGGCAACAAGTTTGGAGAGCCTGTCCTGTCAGGTAGGGAACCCTACTGAAGCATGCCGAGTTCGACTTTAACAATTAGTTCTTTATTTATTTCTCTATTTATGCCATTTACAACTTCTCCAAGCCCATGGTGATGTCTTCAGTTTGCTTGTTTTGTCCGACCAACAGTCCAAAACCTAAAGATATTCAATTAACTGTCATATATGACAAAGAAAAGCTGCAAATCCTCATAAAAAAATTTGCTGATTAATTTTCTGTCGATCGGCTAATCGAGTAATCATTACAGCTCTTGTTGCAAAGAATAGATTAGATTCATTAGAATAGATTCATTAATCAATTCATTTTTCTTAAGTTATAGATCAATCATGTAGTGTACAGAATTTTTAGGAATAGTGTCAAATGTGTCTACGAGCAAATGTTTGGTGGTGTTTCTACTTGATAAATGACTAAAACAGTTGATCAGTTATCATTCGTTATAATGACAGATTGATGGATTGACAGTGAATTATTTAAGAATTTTTGTAAAATGAGTTCTAATTCCCTCCTCTAGGTTTTGCTCGTTCTTTCGGCATGCGGCTGGCTAATGGAGAGCGGCGAGAGTGGATTAAGCCAATCATGTTCAGTGGTGGTCTCGGTTCTATTGAAGACACGCATGTTAAGAAGGAAGAGGCAGAGGCTGGTAATGTTTGAACTCAGTGTATGAAATGGGTTTAATCAATGCAGCTGCTGTATTTACACATATCGATCAATGACTCACAGTGTCCCTCTGCTCTACTTGTCGATCAGGAATGGAAGTAGTGAAGATTGGAGGGCCGGTGTACAGAATTGGAGTGGGTGGAGGAGCGGCCTCCTCTGTACAAGTGCGTTCGCTGCAGTAAATCACACTGAGACTAGCAGAGACCTCACCTGCTGCAGACGTTTATTTAAATACATTTTGGCTTGCAGGTCCAGGGGGACAACTCCAGTGACAGGGACCTGGGTGCAGTGCAGAGGGGGGATGCTGAGATGGAGCAGAAGATGAATCGCGCTCTCAGGGCGTGTCTGGAAAGAAGCAGCGGGAACCCAATCTGCAGCATACATGATCAGGGGGCGGGAGGAAACGGTACGAAACATAGGCTTTTTTTTTTTCCAGGACTTACATTAAGCTTAGACGATGAGACAAAACGTAACATATTGAATCATATCATCTTCAGGTAATGTGCTTAAGGAGCTCAGTGAGCCAGCGGGAGCCGTAATCTACTGCAGTAGATTCAAGGTAATCAGCACAGGAACACAGCTACATATACAAACACACACATTCTGCAATTTCTCATTCTATATCACTCGTGTTGTTTTCCTCGTCTCCCTGTCTTCGTTTTATAGAAAGGTGACCCCACACTGAGTGTGCTTGAGCTGTGGGGGGCAGAGTATCAGGAGAGCAACGCCCTGCTGCTCCGCCCATCAGACAGGTGCTTCCTGGAGAGGGTGTGTCAGAGGGAGAAGTGTCCTGTTGACTTTGTGGGAAACATCACTGGAGACGGCAAGGCACGTTTCAGCCCGGATCAAGTCAATAAATGCGCGTCCACTGTACTAATCAATCTGCATTAGTGATCAGCGGTTGTTGGCTGGGTCACAACCTCAAGTAATCACGCTAAAATAGATTCATTGTGTTTATTTCAATCTAATTTCTCCCACAGATTGTGCTGGTGGATGATGAGGGAGGAAGTGGCGATCGAGCAGACAGGGGGCGCTGTCCTGTCGACCTGCAGCTGGAGTGGGTTCTGGGGAAGATGCCTCAGAAGGAGTTTAAGATGGAGCGTCTGGCCGCAACCCACCAGCCACTGGCTCTTCCTGCTGGGCTGAAAGTCAAAGATGCACTGGACAGAGTTTTACGTTTGCCTGCTGTGGCGTCCAAACGCTACCTGACCAACAAGGTGTGTGTTAGACAGTTTCACGCCATCTCTGTCTTAGGAGTACATTTGTGCAGACACTTTGTGACTCTCCACATCTTCACTCCCTCCCTCTCTCAGGTGGACCGGTCTGTGACTGGGCTGGTTGCCCAGCAACAATGCGTCGGCCCTCTTCACACCCCATTGGCCGACGTGGCTGTTATCGCTCTGTCACCGTTCAGCCTAGAGGGAGCGGCTACTGCCATCGGGGAGCAGCCAATTAAAGGCCTGGTCTGTCCTGCAGCGGGGGCTCGCATGGCTGTTGGAGAGGCTCTGACCAATTTGGTGTTTGCGAGAGTCACAGCTCTGAAGGTGAGCGGATGAAGAGTGTGAGGAAAATCACAAATTTATAACACAAAAATCAAAATGCATGATGGTCCTTTTCAATGGATAGAGCATACTTTTGTCCCTACTAGATGAAATAACAACTCTGTAGATTGTCTTCAGGTTATAATTGATACAGATTACAGATGATTTGTTGTTTCCTTCCTTTTAAAAGAAATGTCCAGGACTTGATAAATCTCCTGGCTGTGTGTTTCAGGATGTGAAGTGCAGTGGTAACTGGATGTGGGCTGCCAAGCTGCCCGGTGAGGGAGCCTGTCTGTGGGAGGCCTGCAAAGCCATGTGTGAGGTCATGGGTCAGCTGGGGGTGGCCATTGATGGGGGCAAGGACTCTCTGAGTATGGCCGCTAGAGTGGGGGAAGAGACGGTCAAAGCTCCAGGTACTTTCATTGTGTGTGTGTGTGTGTGTGTGTGTGTGTGTGTGTGTCTGTCCATATAAGTGTGTGTGTGTGTGTGTGTGTGTGTGTGTGTGTGTGTGTGTGTGTGTTAATTAAACTTGGCTTTCCCACTGCTTCTGTTTCAGGTGCCCTGGTTATTTCAGCATATGCTGTTTGTCCTGACATCACAGCCACCGTGACGCCCGATCTCGAGGATCCAGATGGCAAAGGTATTTCACACCCCGACACACACACAAACATACACACATACATACACACACACACACACACACACACACACAGAGGCTCAAATCAGATTGTTCATCAATGACTTAAGAGCTTATGTTTGATTGTCTTCTATTCATAGTTTTGTTCTCAGTTTGTAATGGCAGAAATAGGACTTTTGAATAGAAATATCATCATCTTACCCAGACCACACACCCCTTTCTCTCTCTAACACAAACAAAAACACACACACACACACACACACACACACGCTCCTCAGTAAGAGACAGCCTGCCTCTGACCTTGTGCCCTCTGTCTGCAGGCGTTTTGATGTGGGTTCCTCTCAGTCCAGGCTGTCATCGCCTGGGAGGCTCTGCCCTAGCTCAGTGCTACAGCCAGCTGGGAGACTGCTCTCCTGACCTGGACCAGCCAGAACTATTGACTGGCTGCTTCAACGCCACGCAGACACTCATACACGGTCAGCTTGAGCTTGCGGGCAAAGAGCTACCTGCCGCAGAACAGAAAAAAAGTTTAGCCTTGTTTACTGTGATTCAGTCTGTGAGCAAAACTTTTCTTTAGCTTTATTTCCATGCTCAATTTATTCTCTAGTTATAAGGCTACAGCTTTGTACTGTGATACACAGCCACCTAGTGGTTGTACTGTGTATTTTCAGTTGATGAAAAGCAGCAGGACCTTTTTTAAAGTTGATTTCTTGTCAGTAAATCAGTTAGAATTAAATTTTAAAGTAAATTGTCATTGAACATTATAGAAGATGGGTGAGAAGAGACTGGCATTCGTTTTTTCTGTTTCTTCAGATCGTCTGCTGAGTGCAGGACATGACATCAGCGATGGAGGCCTCATTTCCTGCTTGCTGGAGATGGCGTTTGCAGGGAACCGTGGGATTGATGTTGAGTTATCATCACAAGGAACTGGAGGTTAGTGAGCTGATGCATCTTTTTGTTTGGTTTCCCTGTAATGCACGCATACAGGATACAAACTGCGTAGCTGTAATCAAACTCATGCAGTGTTTTTGCCACATCTCTTGTCTGCACAGTCATGGAGCTGCTGTTCAGCGAGGAGCTGGGTTTGGTTCTGGAGGTTTCACAGCTCTATGTAGATACAGTGTGTCAGAGATACAGCAACGTGGGCGTGCAGTGCCATCGTGTCGGCAGAACCTGCGGCTTCGGACCAGAGGCTATGGTGAGACATCAGCCTCAACATGTATCTTAAGTGTTTTCATCTCGTCTGTGATGACCGTCGTTTTCTATTTCCCTCACTGACTTTCAGGTCAGTGTTCGTGTGGATGGGCAGGAAGTACTGCGAGATTCGCTGCCTAACCTCAGAACATTATGGGAGGACACCAGTTTCCAGCTGGAGCACCTCCAGGCCAATGAAACCTGTGTTAAACAGGAAGAAGAGGGGCTAGCCAAGAGGACACAGCCCTACTTCAAACTGACCTTTGACCCCTCTGAAATGGCCACCATCAGCCAGCTCAGTAAGACCAAGCAGGATTGGTACCATAGATTTAGTATATTCCAAGGCTGCAGCTTTCATTATCAAGTATTCTTCATTCTTCAATTATTCTTTGATTATTACTTGAATCATTTGGTCTATAAAATGTTAGAAATAATAATATAAGCCCTTTACAATTTGCCAGAATATGTACCAGTTAAAATTGGTGTAAACATTTGTCTTACCAACATACCATATGAAAATCACCATCTTTGAGTAGTTATAACCACTAAGTGTTTGATATTTTTAATCTCTCGGATTCTATCAGCTGCAGGGCAGCCTCGTGTGGCTGTGGTCAGGGAAGAGGGTAGTAACGGAGACCGGGAGATGTCTGTGTCGCTGTATATGGCGGGCTTTGAGGTAACTATTTAGAGCTTTACTAACTGGATACATGTTGACCATAGCTGTATAGCTGGTGTGCATGACTCTTGTCTGTATTTGTGTGTAGGTGTGGGATGTCACCATGCAGGACCTGTGCTCTGGCTCCCTAACTCTGGAGTCTTTCAAATCAGTTGTGTTTGTTGGTGGATTCAGCTACGCAGACGTTCTGGGATCAGCTAAAGGCAAATAAACACCCATACGTACACACACTCATAGACCACTTTGATATATGAATCCTTTTTGTGTAACACCATTCATCTTTCATAATAGGTTGGGCTGCCACTGTTGCATATAACACCAAGGTCAAGGCTGAGTTTGATCGCTTCCGGCGGCGCGATGACACACTGAGTCTGGGTGTGTGTAATGGCTGCCAGCTGCTCGCCCTGCTGGGCTGGGTGGGAGAGGGCAAGGATGGAGCAGGTAAGAGGAAAAAGGCACAGATAGCCATGGAATTGTTGTCTGTAATAGTAATAATATAAAAAAAACAATACTGTAGTAGTGAATTGAACAGTTGCTCAGTTTAAAACGTTTTCTAATTCTTTCCAATTTTGCCCCAGAGACCAAAGTGGTGCTGACTCATAATAAGTCTGGCAGGTTTGAGTCTCGGTTCGTCAGCGTTGGGATCCAGGAGTCCCCGTCCGTCTGGCTCAGAGGCATGCAGGGCTCAGCTCTGGGAGTCTGGGTAGCACATGGAGAAGGTACAGTATTGTGGAGTCAATCGTGTAGTAGTCCTTAACTTGTCTCAAAAATTGGCAAAACTGGTTCTTTCAGTCATCTGTTCTCAGTTCACTGACAGACACCTGAGTGGCTGAATCATAATTGAGCACAAACAGCTTACTCAGTGTGGAAGTTTCCAACTTGCACAACAGCGTCTCATTCTGCTGACTCATAAGTCACAGATCAAGTATGTTCTGTAATTGGCAGCTGTGTTTAATATTGATTTTCCCCCAACCTCTTGCCTTCGCAGGTCTGATGCAATTCCGTAGCTCCCGGGCCCAGGACCAGATTATTTCTGGTGGGCTCGCCCCCCTCCGTTACCTTGACGACCAGGGTCATCCCACTGAAGAGTACCCTCTGAACCCTAACGGCTCCCCGCGGGGCATAGCAGGGCTCTGCTCCGGGGACGGGAGACACCTGGCCATGATGCCCCACCCGGAGCGCTGCACCCTGGGCTGGCAGTGGCCCTGGGCCCCGAGGGACCTGAGACCTTCTCTCACACCTTCACCCTGGCTACGCATGTTCAACAACGCAGCTGCATGGTGCAGCAACACAGAGTGAGAATATTCTGTTTACTTTTCTGGCGCTGTCAGAGTAGTATTATTGCCTGTTTACATTTCTCTATTGTTACTCACTACACCTTTTTACTTACTGTAGTACTTGCCTATGCCTGCTGTAATACTTTATGATTTTGAGACTATTGTGGATTCTTGTTGACTTTGGAACCTACAGAATGTATACATTCTGACACTGTAGACAACCGTAGATTTTACAAAGCTGTTATGTGCCATTCAGGTCTGCTGACTGATTCAGGTGTTGCTCTGCTGAAACTTTAGAAATGGAATTTGCTAATAAATAAATAAATGAAAGAAACAGAAGTGTGTCATATTGGAAAGGAATGCCACATAAGACAATAAATATTCTTTATTTTACACATAAAAACATGCAATTCATACAATATAAAGTATTTACATAGATGTCAATATTACAGTACTGACAGGACAGCTTGTCTTGAGCTTGCTGAAACAAAGTGCCAAAGTTAAAGAAGTAAAAATGGCACCGTGGCCATTTTTGTCTGGGTAACGATGCTTAAGAAATATGGATTGTGATTAAAATATAATGGATGAAATTGTATTTAAATCAACATAATTTCCTTCAAATCAACAGACACTGAAGATTTTGCCTATTTAATATGGATTAAATGGCTCCCAACCAAACACTTCAGCCCTCAGGAACTTAGAGGATTTGTGACCACAGCTGAACCAGCACACTGCATGACATTGTATTTTAGATATCAGTCTTGCATAGGCTCTGTAAACTCTTGTCCACAGTCTGAGAGGCTCAGACGCCGTCTAACATCTCAACTGTTGCATGCTGTGCTGTTGTCAATATTTTTGTATCCACTAATCCACCTAGCTAGAGACAGAAGGAAGAAATCCAATGAAAGTCCATGTCGAACAGCTTGTACTGACACTCTCACTGTCTACAGTGAACCCCCCATTACTCCTTGTGAGGTTGTAGCATTTGCAGAGTGTCCTCCGCTCTCTGGCGCCATTTGCTGGTTGATGTTGATAACACAGATAAGGAGCAGGATGACCACCACCAGGTCATCCAGGACCCCCAGCAGTCCGCAGAGGGAGGGGTCTGTTTCCAGGGGGTTTGCTGATGAGGAGGCGGGGTCCAGAGAAGGGGAGGAGATGGACACCACGGTCCCCACGCAGCACAGGGCCACCCTGAAGAAAAACAGCCACACGAGTCCTCCCATGGTGCCCAGGCTTCGTGCCAGTAACTGCAGGAGGAGGGGCGCGTCACACAAGTAGTCTGTTACCTGGAAGGGAAGAGAGGAAAACATACCAAATGGTTCTAGATATGAACATTCAAACATGATTATATTAAAGAAGAAGTAGGCAGAATCTGACTTTTGTAGATACAGCACATAGACTGTCACACCAGATTCCCTTTTATAAGTTCCTGTATTTAGTTGTATGTACAGATAGAGTTTTAGATTTTGTGTCTCCCTCAAATGTTTTTTATTTCAACTTCAAGACCAGTGTCCTTTAACACCACCTTTTAGCAAACAGCCCAACCACTTTTTAAGTTGATTTGTGTAACAGTAAGTGAAGGAGATCCATGTGGGAAATCCGTTGTATACGTATTTTCAAAGGAAAGGAAATGCTCATCCAAGGGAGGGGAACTAGGTGTGTCAATGCAAGGTGTGTTAACCAGACACCTCCATTGTCTGGCATTGGTGGTTATAAAGCACAATAAATCCTCGAGGTTGCATAAGTGGTATTCCTGTTACCAAACCTATTGTCAGAGGAAACGGTGGAGGAATTCTCATCTTTCACATGATCTAATCTGATGTTATATTCAAGACTGTAGAGTTGCACCACCTGATTCTTTTACACAACCAGTCACAGTTAAAGGGTGGAAAACTACTGTGGAAAGACTTTAAGAATAGTTTCTGATAAGAGACTACCTTCAATTAAGGCTAGATATGGTTTGAGTGAAGGATGTGTGAGTACTGACCCTTCGCGGGGCTCCAGAATAACGTTTGTTGTAGTCTGTGATTTCCCCAAGAACTTCCTTTGACTGACGGTCCGATCGACTCTCGTTAAATAGATTACACAGCACGCTGACCTGGAAACATTTCATTCCATGTTCACACTCATTCTTTGAACTGACTGTTTACACCGTGTCTTCGTCTGATCATGCATACTGTACCTTCTGTCTGCAGAGAGGGCAGCTGATTGCATCCAACCAGGACCCATGTCTCCAGTAGGCGATCAGACAGGGAGCTGCACAATCAAACACATAAATCAACACTTTTTCATCACCTGGTATTACTCTTACTGTACCGAGTGTCACTTATAAAGTCTGGGGAAGTTGCTTTTAGTTTTTATGCTCCTAGTTGCTAGAACAGCCTTGAGGTATGTTCAGACTCTCACAGCCTTAAAATGTGACTTTTTTTCTGTCTTAGAAATCGAATACTTACGTACATTTCTTTATGTCTCTATCTTAGTTTCTTTTTTAATCTTTTCTTCTCAATTTGAATCTAAAACACATTTCGTGTTCCCTTGTGTATAAAAGCTGCCTTGCCTTGCCTACCTAATATTTGCATGTGTGGTGCAATGTAAAAAGTTACACACACTCAATATAATATGATTAGTTTGGAATTGCAGTTGAGGCTCACCTCTGCACATCTGTGAACAGCTAATTGACTGTTTTTGTGTTTTTGGTGACTCACGACACTTTTATATAACCGTACACCTTTGAGAAGAATCATTTGAGTCAAGCTGGCAGGTGAGAGGCAGAGTTGGAAAACCATGGCAACAGTTAATTATTGACAGGCCTCAAGGCTGCAGCACACCGATGCTACACTGATCAGCCAATGAATGAAATGAGTGAATCAACAAACGATATAAACACATGATGTAACAAGTGAGCAAGTGTGGGAGTGAATGAAAAACAAAGGAATCCAGTCTCCTAGATGATGGACTGAACAAATGCATGAATGAAAGAACAAAACTTGTGTGCTCTTATACTTTTCCAGAGTCAGAAAAATGGTCAGTTGGAGTGCGCGTTGGATCTCGTACCACAGAACAAATGGCCACAGTTCGTCTGGACTGGGAAGCTGGCCGTCTGCAGGCAGACTGGGCAATGCCAGTCTCGGCTTGTGGATGGACATGACTGTGTAGATTCCTGAAGAAACAAAACAAAAAGTTAAGGGATGAGAGGTGAAAAACAGAAAGAAGGAAATAGGAAGAACGAAAAAAGGAGGAAGAAATTTAGCATTCCCGATACTATGTACTATAATTTCAAAAAAAGCTTAAATCCCCGTTGATGATCCCTCAAAAAAGACATTATAATAGATACACAATACATGTTCAGGGACTTTTAATTAGGCCAAGGTCTGGGATTATACATGTAAACAGTGAGAACATTTGTTTGGCAGCAACTGTCTCCACCAGACTGTGACCCTAATAAAAGCAATAATAATCATCACACAGGAGTGCCTTACAGTAATAATATTGTTTACTGCCTGCGTGCTTCTCCTGTCGTCACTGTTGAAAAAAAATTTGTTTTTTGAAATTTCATTTAAAGAAATAGCCTGCAAAACATCATCAGCTTCATATCTGTGCTAGCTGTGTGAGTGAGTGAGTGAGTGAGTGAGTGAAGCTCTCACCTTGTGGCAGCTCATATACGTTGATGCTGACTGCTCGGGTGCGCACACCAGAGATCTCGATGACCCGAGGTGTCCGTGACCCGCTGGACCTTCAGAGGGGTGACGGTCAAGTCTGCAACGTGACACAACATTGACGACAATGATAAATACGCCTTAAATACCGCATATCTGCTAGTGAGGAGATACTGACACAAAACGAACGATTTGTGAGATAAGGCGGATTGTACTCTGCTCTTTTTCTGTTTGTGGATGACAGATGCTGATGCTCGGACAATAGCAGTTTGACAGAGTTTAGCTGCTGCCCGCTAACTGACATGTTGCATCCACAAGGACTGGCTTTTACCTAAATGATTATAACGCGTACCCTGCATTCATTTGTAAGATTAATCTTAACTAAAAGTAAAAGTAATAACTTTCATTAGGCACCTTTAACAACTTCAGCATCACTTAATTTTACCATAAAATTACATTTACAGTTATTACAGTAATCAGCTTATGAAACTACGCTGTTTCTAGTCTAGTGAATTACTTTACACTTTTAAGCAACTGTATCATTTCTAACAGATTTCTCACAGATTAGATGGAGCGAGCCTGGGTGTCATGAGATCAAAACACACTCTCCTGGCTGACATTTCCTCCTAAACCCCAAACATAAACAATCTTATCTGCAATCACAGCACCCAACCCCACTTGTCTTCTAAGAAGAGGAACACAAACCTATCAATACTGCCAAACGTAATAATAAAAATGAGCTTCACCTGGACTGGGAGCTGTGGTGGGGGTGCATAGCTGAGCTAGAAACAGCAGCTGACAGGTAGTCACTGTCTCCTAGAAGGAAGTGAAGTGCTGCCTGACCGCATCACTGTTGGAGCTTTGGAGCTGCCTGTTAATGATCAACTACACCCTCCAGTATCAGCTGGTGTCTGAGTCTTCCTGCTTAAAGGGAGCAGTAATGCAGTCCGATCAATAAAGCCCAGGTTTGTACAGAGCCGTACTACTAAAATAACATATAACTGCAATTAACTTTTAGTGTAAAAGTACCACTACATCTAAAAAGCACCCCCCCACACACCCACACACACACAACCCCCCAGTCTGGTGAGAGACAGACTGTTTGGGTCACATGACTTTCCACCAGATCAAAGACAGACAGAAAAGATCCCTCCCACGCTGTGTTGAAGTAGGCTAGATCTGACCTTGCCAATCATTTACCCAAAGTTTACTCAGTCAACAGCACTCCTTCACATAATTCTACTCTTGCCATAAACTTTTGGTTGTGAAATGCATGTGAATGGCACTGACATTAACACCAGTGTGATTCAGGTCATCTAAAAATATCAGCCATCAGTCAGTGAGGTTCAAGGTCTCAGCGTGGATCAGAGATCAACAGATGCTCACCTACTGCCACTCAAACACAGGACAGAGGGCTCTCCTGCAGGCCATATGAGTGCAGTCCAGTCTCAGGTCACACACACACTGATTTTGGGAGTGTGTGACTTATCAACTATGCTCAATGATCACTTGTGATGTAAGGATGCCTCGTGTTAAATTCAACCAGATTCAAATTAAATATGTAAGATGGCTACATATGCACATGATACATCTCATCTTCTACAAGCTTTGTGTGGAATTTTCCATATTGTGGCTCAGAAAGCAGGTGACACGTGTGAGATTTGTTATCTTGGAAAAGCAGTTAGTAATTGTCAATTACACACACCCTCACATGAGCGACATAAATCCATAACGTGAGGAAGTTTATTGTATTCATGACAAATGATTTACAGTCAGAGAATGGCTGACATGCTGCCAAGCTTTTAGTGGCTGTCTGAGAGCAGGTTGATTACAGAAAAAAGCTTCTATTTCTAGGTAATGTAGACTATAAAATAGAGTTAAAAAGGATTAACATTCCCCATTTATATTCAATGTCCAACTCCAGGCAATATCTGCAAAACTGTTTGTGCAGGATCACCTCTCTGTTGGCTATAGAGTGAGGTTATATAGCCTTTTACAGTAGGTCACGTAGTCAAACATGAAACATACTGCAATTAAGATTCATGTTGGTTGAGCAAGTGCTATCACGTGTGTTACTGGCAGACAAGATGAAGCCTGAAAATCTAATTAATGCGTTAAAAACACTTGTATTTTAAACAGAAGGGAATTACTGTGAGAAAAAGAAATTAACTTGAAATAGTGTATTTGGGACGTTTGTGGGACTTTTTTGACTTTAGCGTATTTTGGACCAGTAGCTGATCCTCACATTTATTTATAAGGTTTTCGGTTGTAACATTTCTTAAAAAACACATGCAATTTGATTGCAAAATATTTTTTTCCTTTGTCTGCAATTCTATGTCTATCTTTCTCTGATGTTATCACAGTCTTATCATAAGCAGCCCATCATGTGAAGATCTTATAAGCTACACTGTTGTACAGTAACTGAATGTGGGATGACAACCTCACTGGGAGAGGCAGGTCTTATGGAGCGGTTTGTATTGGCAGCATATTGAATACTGTGTAACCTACCAACAATAGTCTTTCTTTCATGAAATCCGATTAAATAATACACATTTAACTGTGTCCCATTCTCTTGTATTGGATTTCCTCAACAATGCTTATCCATCACTAATGCGGGAAAGCTATTTGATAATTACACAGTTACACGTTTTAATTTAATTTTGGCCAGCTAATGGGGGCGCGTGTTAAACCACAGATCACTGATTGGCTACAGCGCGGTTTAACAGCCGTCAATCTTCACAGATCTCAACCATGATTGGATCCGGCTTGTATCCCCCTCACTTCACCTCAACCCGCAAACAACGAAAAGCCAAAGAGCTAAGAAGTTGCGCCATTCGCGTAAATTACGTCTTACGTTGTGTTTATGGCGCAAGGGCCGTCGTGGCTCTCCACTGTACGCACTTGTCGTTAGAGATCCACCTCTCGGCAGCAGGTGAGGTCAAATGCAGAGGAGAAGAGCGGAAGAGCTTTGCTGACAGGTGGAAAATATTTTAGCTTTAAGCTAAAAGGGAACAAATGGACGAGAATAAAACGGCACTGACCGAGAGCCTCATAATATGGGTGAGTTTGTTTGCTTAGCGTTATGTGAATGTGTCGCCTGGTAGAGGGAAACCATGTTACCTGTTTGTAGGTGGTGGGGGTGTCAGCGAAAACAGTCTTTTAACAGCTGAGAGAAAATCGGGCAAATAACGAGAGCAGACTGGTTGTCAGTTAGTCTAACGGCAACTGTTGTACATTGTTATTATGGTGACTAGCTTCAGTTGCAGGCGTTATTCATTTCATAGGCAGAGAAGCACCAGTGTCAGTCCACCGGTACGACATGTAGCTAGGTGAGGAGCTGGCACTGCAGGCTCATAAATATAAAGTTACCACTCAGGAACTACAAAGACAACAATAGCCTTCAGTTTAGTCGCCAGATTTAAAGTGCTAATCCCATTAACCAGGCGATATTTGTGGAATGTTGCTCTTTGGCTCTTTTGTTAACATTAGGTAAGTGATTAAATGTAGCTAACGCCAGCAATAGTTACCTTCATTTACCTTAGACGTGGCTAGCTAGCGTTGCTGCACCTGTTCTTCCTCATGGGTGTGAATTCACGTTTTGTTGGCTGCCTTGGGTTAGTAATAGGCTGAGCGGTTTGTTAATAGATGTCGTGTCAGGTTCATCTGACATCTAAATCCTGTGGCTATATCTATTCTAAGCCGTATCAGTTACCTTGTTGAACAACAGTATTACTAAGTAAGAGCCCACATGGGTTTTACGCCAAAACACCTTTGTGTCCAATTAGGGGGAAAAAACACACACATAACATCCTGGTACCCATCCATCAGTGCATCCCTGTCCTCTGTTATCTCCCCTCTTTTACTTATTCCTCCCTCGTAGCAGTCAGGATGCATGGTACACAGCACCTCAGCACATCTGCAGCGTTGTGGAGACACACTTAAGTGATTGCTTAGTTAATGCAGTGTGCTTCTGCATGTCACCGCCTGCCTCACACTGTTTTATTCCCAGTACTCTCCTTAAGTTGTTGACCAGTCCTCATGATGATGCTGACGATGTTTTCTGCCTCTCAGCTGCAGACCTTCAACACCCCTGCACCCTGCAGAGAAGTGGAGGAGCTGACCACTGGAGTGGCAATGTCACAGGCACTGCATCAAATGTGAGAGAGAACACACACACACACACACACAGATCTGCCTCATTAATCATGATATCTGGCTACTCTGCAGATACACTATTTATTTACAGCCAGTCTGGTTTGCCTCAAATAATTCACATCACATGTGGTAGCCTTCAGTTAAGTCATAGAAACACAAGGTTTCTCTAAGACAAACTGTAGTATGCACCATGTAAATCTTGGCAAAAAAGCTAAAATAAAGAATTTTGTTTGCCAGTTAATTGTTCTAATACATTTAGCTAGACTCCTGCTGATTATATACATAAAAGCTGTTGGATGATGCATTTCTGGATCCATTGGTTTTTGCACTGCAAACTGTTTTTTCAGCCATGTAAATCATCAACAACAAACAGGAGATTTTGTTGTGAGACACTGAAAGTCAAACAACGGGTTATTTTTTAAATTCACCAATCGGCACCGGTGTTGATTCATATAGGTCTATTGTAGAGGCAGGAGATACCACGTTCTCTTCAGACAGCGACTTTGAGAGTTCATAATGCACCAAAACTACGGTAGAGAGGCAGGTTGTGTATGAGTGAGTGGTGAGACTTACTCTTTTCTAAGTGACTTTTACTATTGTTACTCTCCACCTACATGTGCAACCCACAGCTGAATCAAAGAACACTCCTGTTTTCTAGGGATTATTAAAAACTAATTCTGGGTATTGCAGGAAATAACTAGCTTAAGTAAAAGAAGGTTGAGAGAAAGTAAACTGCAACATTTAATATTCTCTAGAAGAATTTGACCTTGAATGGCACACAAATGTAGATGAACTGTTGTTCCTCTGTCTGTCTGTGTGTGTGTGTGTGTGTGTGTGTGTGTGTGTGTGTGTGTGTGTGTGTGTGTGTGTGTGTGCTGCAGAGACCCAGCTTGGTTCACTGATGGATGGCTCGGTCGTATCAAAACAGATGTTGAGGATAACTGGAGACTGAAGGTACAGAGCAGTGCTGACTTCCCTGTCCCCCTATCTGTCCTCTCTGACTCTTCTCTCCGTGTTTTGCTGGACCCTCTGTGTGCTAAATCCTCTGTTTGCTTCAACTGTCCTTGACACTGACCTCCTGCCTGCCCCAAGGGTGCCTCTCCTGGCTTAGCCCGCACTCTGACCCCGCGCTGTGACTCCTCTGGTGAAATGTCTAATGTTTGAAATGTATGTTTGTCCAAATATGTCAGCAATATGTAATGTAAGAAAAATGCATGCCATTCTTCCTCCCTCTGTTTGGCTGTGACTGTTTCCCTGTTGCTTTTTTTCCCTCTCCAGTAGGCCTCTTTCATGGAAGACATTAGGGCTTTGTTCAGACTGCAGGCAAATCAGATTGGTTTCTCAAATTAGATCTTTAGGACAGACTGTCCGCACTATTATTTAGTTAAGTGATCACATCTGTAGGATTGGAATGGCTTTTCAAACCACCTCCAAATGTGGCTTGGATCTGATTTGCAAAAATCACATTTCATGTGTTTTTGGTTTTTTTTTGCTGTCCAGACTTTCTAAAATCAATCTGGATATGTCAAAAAATGGGATGAGATTTGGGCTGGCAGTCTGAACAAGGTCTATGACAAGGTCTACATCATAGTAGGAAAAGCACAGGTGTAAATAATAAAATAGATAACGGATGAATTCCATTTAGCTGCTTCAGTTTAAGGGTCCTGGTGGTGTGCATACTGGGCTTACTGGGACAATTGAGCCATCATTAATGGTATTATTAACTTTTTCTACTATGACAAGTCAAAATGTCTGCTGTGAATAAGGCCTATTTTCACTTGTGCACATTCAAAAAGTCATTGCATGAACATAAATTATGTTTGAAGGGAATCTCTGTTGTGAGTTTGTTCTCTTGGTCCCCATTTTGACTATAAACTAAGTTGCTAACATTTCATAATCTCGTGTGTGTGTGTGTGTGTGATCTCAGATGAACAACCTGAAGAAGATCCTTCAGATGGTAGTTTCTTATTATAATGAGGTAGGTTGTGGCCATGTACACAATATCCTCCTTGTGTTTGCACAGTTGTCAGGTGGTTTGGAGAAGTACCTGCTGTATGTGAGAGTCAGACTCTGTGTGTTCATTCAGTCCTTGTGGGAGTTGTAGTATGCACTGTTTAGCCCCAGGAGCCTTGCATGAGGAAAATACAGTGTGGAGTTGAGATCAAAACAAGCATCAAGCAGCTCAAGCCTGGTACACAATACATCCACAGTATCATGGACTACTGAAGCCCAGCAATTTTCGATATTCATTTTACTAAATCAACATGTGAAATATTGAAATATTTATTTTATTGATACTCTTAAACCTGTACTACCTTGCCTGTTTAGGTTGAGCTTATAAAATCAGTGCAGTTTACCTCAGTGTGTTATCTCTGTCTCTGTACCATCAGGTCTTAGCCCAGGAAATCTCAGACTTCCCCATGCCGGAACTGACCCTTGTGGCGGAGCACTCAGACCCTGTGCAGCTAGGGAGGCTGCTGCAGCTCATACTGGGCTGTGCTGTCAGATGTGAGCGTAAACAACGTATGTGGCTGCTTCTATGTTGAATTGGACATGAATTACACACAAACAGATACTCAAATATATACAGTATACATCTTCTGTACAGTGCAGATAGAAAAGGGAACTGTTCCATCAAAATCCAGTTAGGTTAAGGCAATCAGCTGAACAATGTTTAATTATTGCCCTGCCAAGCCACTTACAAAGGCAGAGCCCACCAGACTGCCTGGCAGGGAAATCAATGACGGCAGTGTTACATTTAACAGGGGGAAACTAATGCTGAAAAATAATAAATGATGCAGTCAGTGTGTGTAGTTGATGAATCTCTCTCATTCTATTGCCAGAATACATCCAGATCATCATGACGTTGGAGGAGTCTGTGCAGCATGTTGTCATGACAGCCATCCAGGAGGTCAGTTCATCTTATTACCAAGTGTCTCCTTCACTCAGATTAGAGATATTCAAAATATCCAGAAAAGCTTGGCTGAGCAGTGGTACCTTTTTTGAGTGACTTTAACTTGTCTCAAAGTGTCCCAAAGCAGCAGTAGTTGTTGAGGGAGGACAGAGGGTAGAATACGATGATTGACTGATTTTGCAGCAATTCTAATGAGTCTGTGTAATCCATAAATCCAGTGACATTTTTCCTCTTCAGCTCATGAGTAAAGAGACCATGGCCCCGTTTGGAGCAGAACTGTCAGGGGACTTGGAACAGCAGGTCAGTGTTATTACTACAGAGATTCCCAACTGGGAGAACTTCTTGTTGTTTTCAAAAAGTTGGTACTTTTGGCTTTGAAATTCTAAGTGAATTTTGAGATACAGTCTTTAATTTAAATTAAAATGTAAAACTATTTTATTATTTATTTTGATTGTAACTTAAACCACTCCAAAAGGAACAAAACAAAAATCCCTCAAGTGTGCATCACATTCTAACATCAATGTAATAATTATTGTATTAATGTCTAAGTAATTTTTTCAGTTAATTATTTGCTCTATAAATCATAAGATTTAAAATCGCTTATTTTGTCTGACCAACAGTCAAAAAGCCTAAAGGTGTTCAATTTATTATGATGTGAAGTGGAGAAAAGCAAGTAAATACTCACCTTTGAGAAGCAGTACCTTGCAAATTGATGATCAAAATTGTTTCTGTCGGTTAGTCAATTTATTTCAGCTCTAATGTACTATATGTAGCCAGGTAAAAAGGTCAGATCGGAGCATGGTTTTTGGAGAGAAGAACATGAAAAGAGTTAGCTAAGTGGCTATTTTTTTTTTGGGACATTTTGATAAAAGGCTCTCATGGACTACTGTTGGATCGAGTAACGTTTGAAGCATTTTGGACTGCTGTTTGATCAAGTGACTGTGTGAAGCATTTTGGGCTGCTTGGACTGTGTTTGAACTGGCCGTTCTGTTCCATTGCTCGGATTGAGCGAAGAAGCATTCTTTGCAGCGCACCCAAGATACGTTCAGGCCTGCATCTTTTATTGTTTTGTGTGCGTGAGTAACTGGAGGCACCACTGGGATAAAATTTAGTTTTTGTTAACCCAGACATTCAAATCTAGTATCAAAACTAAAATATGAAATATCAAAGAAAATTTTGACTTTAAATGACCGTAACATGGAAAATGTGTTAATAAATAACAAAATAAAAACTATTTTTTAGCTTGAAGCAGGCCACAGTAATTCCAAATGTTCGACTACACCCAAACACTACTCAGCAAGATCATGGCTAGACTTCGCAACTAGTGGAAAGGAGAAGGTATTGACCCTGAACATGCAATATTAGTTCATCATGTTCCTGAAGATACAGAAGTAGCGTTCATTGAACAGACAATGCAGAACATCATAGCTCTTGGCCATGTGAAAGTAAGAGGAAGAATCTATGACCCTCAGCTACAATGCCTCACTGTACTATGTGAATGCAGGGAGAAAGTAAATCCCAAGGCTATTTCATTGGATGTGTTGCCTGAAGGTCGTGAGGACACTTGGATGATAGTTGGACCTTCAAGTGAAGAACCTCAAGTTGATGGAGAGCCTCAGATGTGTGTTTTGAATGGACAGGACAATGAGACTGTAATGCCCACCACCAGCACACTTCAAGCAAGTTCACCTGAAGCCATCATCATAGCCGTTGGAGAACTGATGGAGAGAACATCGAAGCCTTCCAGTGAGAGTAGTGTTTACAGGACGTTGTGCACCTTCTCTGGAGTTATTCCTGCACCTGCTGGAGAAGAACACTTGGACAACTGGATAGAACAAGCTCGGCTAGTGCAGAAAGGAGGTCTTCCACCTGCCTCAGCATGTAGAGCACGTTTAGACCAGCTCATTAGAGGAGCTACAGGAGCTGACATGATGTTGCTGAACCTCCGGTTGAGAGAGTGAAGGGATAATCCACCTATGTTCTTACATCTGCGGAATGAGATCCGAACTGAAGAGGAGTATGAATCGGTACGATACAAGCTGAACCATAAAGTTAATTTACCTCAGAGGTGATGTGACAGAGATGCAAGAGCTCAGAGTCAAGATAAAAGAACTGCAGACACAAGTCACTGAGCTCGCTGGCAACCAGCCAATACATTCTCCTACTGTTCCAGAACTGAGATCAACCAGTGTTGATGAGGAACACGCAGGTGGAGATAACCCTAAAGAAGGAAGTGAGCAAGATGAAGAAGCAGATTACAGTTATGACAGGGAAGCCCACAGAGAGGACAACCCAAGAATCGTCCTCACCCATCGCCTTTCAACTGAGAAGGTCACCCACACTTAGGAGATCTGATGATTTATTTCTGCTACCGATGTGGTGATAATGGACACATTGCAACAAACTGTAGAGACCCAGAGAACCAACAGAAGTTCAGCTGAAAGCACTCACAATGTAAGTGTGAAGAGAAGTGCAGTACAGGCTCGCAGTTTGCCTGAAGGATTAGTGGGACTGCCCTCTACTGCTTCAGTGAAGGTGGATGGGACAACTTGTACAACTCTTCTAGATAGTGGGTCACAAGTGACCATAATCTTTGACAGCTGGTATTCAAAGCACCTTGCACACATACCATCTTCAGTCTGTTGGTGGATTGGCCATTTGGGGTCTCAGTGAGTCGGATGACAACTTTCTGTACAGGTGTTACGTTCAGGTTGAGTTCCCAGAGATGGTAACTGGTGACAAGAAGACCATACCTGTCCTTGCTTTAGTGTGTCCAGACCCACATTGCTCTGACAACATCCCCATTCTTGTTGGAACTAATCTTCACAAGGTCCGTCCTTTCCCCATCCTGTAGTCCGGAAGTGACACAGGCAGATCTCATCTACTCCCGGAGAGTAGCTTCCACTGACCACAAGAGTTTCCATCACAGCCCACTTTAGCTCAGACAGATGATCTGGATGAAGTTGCAGTGGCTGAAGTGAAGTGGTCAGGACCTGGCCCTCTTGTTATTCCCGCTGCTAGTGAGCATATAGCAGTCTGCAAAGTGAAAGAGAACCAGCCGTTAGGTGAGACGATCCCTGACGATCACTGAACGTGCTCTTTCTGTTGCTCTCCCCACAGGTGTGCTAGTACAGCCTACTGAATTGTTTTCATCTGCCCTTGACAAGGATCATTTCTTAGTACTGCTGTGAAATGAGTCACAGAAGGAGACCTCCATTCCAGCTGGCACAGTGGTGGCACACCTGCATGTAGCTGATACTGTTAAAGTGGCACAGAGCAACGACCCACAGACATATACTCTACCATTGACCCAAAGTTGTTTGGTTTTGGAGATTTGCCCGTTCCTGAGGAGTGGAAAAACAGACTTTCGAAGAAGCTATCAGAAAGACCCAATGTATTCTAGATTGACGAGTGGGATGTCAGCCTAGCAAAGGGAGTGGAACACAACATAAAGCTTAATGATGATAAACCATTCCGAGAAAGATCCCAAGGCCTAGCACCTGCTGACTTGGAAGACCTGCGTCGTCACCTTCAGGGGTTGTTAGAGGCAGGAATTATTAAGGAATCCAGAAGTCCTTATGCATCACCCATCGTCATCGCAAGGAAGAAAAATGGAACATTGCGGATGTGCATAACTACCGGACGCTGAACTGCAGGAAGTAAATGGTTCTCTGTGTTGGACCTGCGCAGTGGACACTATCAGATACCCATGGCAGAAGAGGATAAAGAGAAAACTGACTTTATCTGTCCCAGAACACACACACTCATGGTGTTAAAATCCTTGCATGACGAGTCTGTACATCTTGGAGTGAAGAAAACCACTGAACTTGTGAGAGACAGGTTCTATTTGCCCAAGATGGTTGTTGACATTGAACAGTACTGTGGTAGATGTATTCTACGCAAGACTGTTTCTCAGAAAGCTGCACCTTTTGCAGCAGATTACCAGCGGTGGACCATTAGACCTGGTATGTATTGACTTCCTGTACCTAGAGACACCCTCCCAGGGAATGTCCAACATCTTAGTTGTCACAGATCATTTTACTTGTTATGCGCAAAGAGACCAAAAGGCACCAACTGTAGCCAAAGTCCTGTGCGAGTCCATGTATAAACTGCATAAGTCGCCAGTCTAACATTTGGCAGACAGTTAACGTTACCATTTCAAAGGAGTCACTCCAACATCGAGTAGCTCATCACTGAGGCATTTATCACCACTGTACAGAGAATCCCAGACTCTCACCGCACAGTGCAGCACTCTGGGCATCAGCTGCCTGAAGAGGAAGAAGGATGGCAGGATGAGTCCTGTGTTAACAGCCTTAACATTGAGTAAAAATTGAGCATGGCCATCCATGAAGAGGAGGTGATGCTTAAAGAAGGGTTTTGTGGCCTTTTGCGTCTTCTGACCTGAGTAGTACAGTAGAACCAGTCTGTAAGTTATGTGAATCTATGTGTTCGTTAATTCTGCTTTTCCTCGTTAATGTGTCCAGCTAAAGAAAGCCCTAGAGGATCTCGCTGAACTGCTAGCAGAGAAGGAATCTTTAGCCCAACGCTGTCAAGAGCTGGACATACAGGTGAATACAGAACTTATACACCCACACACACACACTCACACTGGAGTATTTCTACAGAAAAATATACATTCATATGATTCATTTACAGCTATCTAGCCTCAGTGCCATCTGTAAGTTTGCTGATATTCAAATCTCCATGTGTATACACACACACACACACACACACACACACACACACACACACACACACACGTATGCATGCATGCCTGTGGCACAGTGTATACAGGAGTTGTGTAATTCGCTGTAATGCTTGGGTCCATTGTCTGAAGCTGCTGTGGCAGAAGGACTGTGGGATTACAGTCTGGGCTTTGCTGGTCCCACTGTGGCAACCAGCCTGTGCTCTGCCACTGCTGGAGGGTCTCACTCAGCACTGTACAGGCAGACTAAGTTTAGCATAGGCACTGATCCACTGTTCAACTGGACTCTCGACAGATTGATTTGTTCTGTCACCAGTCGTGCTCATCTCTCGCCGCAGCGAGGTAAGTCCAACGTGGCTGACCATTCAACAAAACTAAACCCATCTAAACCAGCCACTCCACCAATGTTTCCTCTAACTCAGCTAACAGATGGCTCGAGCAGGATTCTGTTCCAGACAAGTCGTGCAGTGTGTGTGTGTGTTTAATATTTTGTGATGTTATTCCAGTAATTCACCCAGGAACATCTGTCTGTCATAATAAACATTTTCTCATCTTCTTTTGGTAAAAGAAGCATCACATTATTTTGTAATGCATCTATTTAAGACTTACAGTACAGTATAGTTCATAGGAAAAGCAATGGAGTTAAAGATATGACTGGGCAATAATTCAGTATTATTTTTCTTGGACTTACTTTTTACTGCATCATTCTACTAAATTTTGTGGTCTAATTTAATGATTCCAAGCAAACTAAACATGGATGCAACAAAATGAGTTACTGAAGTTTCTTTATTTTACATATGGTTTTGTCCATTCTAATGCATCACAGTGAAACATGAATTGAACAACAAATTTATATCCTATTATTTGCATAAATTTGCCATATTGCAATATATTATGTATCACAAAAACATAGTTAAATCAGGCAAATGATGGATGAAAAGTAAAACTAACAAACCGTGTATTAACATGTTTGCTTAAAGTCCACTTTGTCTGTGCTCTGCTTCCAGCATGGATTAACTGCACTCTTTGCTTTAACTGCTGGGAGAGGAAGAGAGTTATCTGTAATGGAAGGGGTGTGTCTTTCGATGCTCACATGTGACTTTTGCTGCTTTGCATGAAATAATTGACCAGAGATTCTCCCTGCTGACTTGACACAAACCTTTTTTTTGTGTTCACTTTAACTTTGAAATTGTATCACTTGTGCGAGTGCGTCTAAACCTTACTATCCCTGGACAGGTGGCTGTTCTTCAAGAGGAACGGAACAGCTTATTGGCCGAGAATGACGTCCTAACAGACCGAGCCAATCAGCTGGACACGTTCGACGACCCGAGCACACCCTCAGGAAGAAAACACAGCCAGTTGCAGCAACAGTTTGAGGCGCTGCAGGAGGAGAACTTCAGGTGTGTGTCACTTTCTGCTGAAGTGTACTGCAGCAATCTCATTACGGTCGCAAAAGTCTGAACGGTTACGCCTGTCTGCGTCTTTTAGGCTGGAGGCCGCTAAGGATGACTACCGGATCCACTGTGAAGAGTTGGAGAAGCAGCTGATCGAGGTTCAGCACCGTAATGACGAGCTCACCAGCCTGGCAGAAGAATCTCGAGCTCTCAAAGACGAACTGGACGTTCTGAGGTTTGTGTCTGCATGGGGAGGTGCACGATCAGGTCTGCTGAAGTATTTGCAGACCACAAAAATAAACCAATTAATATAAAAAAATAAAATAAAATAAAAAGGTTGGACAGAGTAAGACGATTTTTCTTTCTTCAAGGAGAAACTAGCAGACACACATGCCAGATAGGTGGAGAGGGAAGGTCAGCTTATGATGAACTCCTCTTGTCTGTTTGAGGGTGTGCTAATCAGTGAAATTAGCTGATGGCTGGAACAAAAATATGCATACAAATGGCCTTGAGAGAGTAGGTTCACTTCTTGCATAAGCAGAAACAAATGGAAACAGGAAAACATCAACACATGTAATGTCATATTTATACTATAAATTGTTGAACATAAGAAAGCTAAAATTCTTTATTTGTGCTAGTAGAAACCAGTTATTAGAGCCTAAAGATAGAAAAATTCTTCTTCCTGAAGCAGTTTGGTGTCACTTATTCGTCGATAGCTTTCTTTAATTGATATTTATTTTGTATTCACATACTGTAGGAACTGCTCAGATCGGGTGGTGATGCTGGAGGCCTCGGTGGAAACGTACAAACGCAAACTGGAGAATCTAGGTGATCTGAAGAGACAGATGAAGCTGCTGGAGGAGAATAACATGACCTACATGCACAACACTGTTAGCTTGGAGGAAGAACTGCGCAAGGCCAACGCTGCCCGCGCGCAGCTTGAGACATACAAGAGACAGGTCGGTGAAATGCAGAGAAATAATTCCAATCCGGAAATAAAAATCAGAGGTTATACATCTCATACAGTGCAGATTTGATTTCTTAAAGCAGAACATGTTTGTGTATTTTCGCATGCTGTCTGTCAGGTCCAGGAGCTGCACAGGAAGTTGTCTGAGGAGACGAGGCGAGCAGACAACCTGGCCTTTGAGATGAAGAAGTTAGAGGAAAAGCACGAGACTGTGATGAAGGAGAAAGAGGTGTGGCAGCTTTTGAAATGTGTCAGAAGGAGGATTTTTTAAATATTTTTTAAATTTATTTTTTTACTCTAGCTGTGGTAACGTCCTTCACTAACATTTGGACTGTTGTTTTAAAATGTCTACCCCTCCACTAGAGGATCATCATTGAGAGAGAGTCCCTGAAGGAGATCAATGAGGAGCTGCGATGCACTCAGGCTCAACAGCACCAGCTCTCCCAAGCAGGTATCTCATATCTGGATAGAGATATCTGACAGCAATGATTCTGTTTAGCCACTTCTCACTATTCTAAAGTGCACGTTCTTTTTCTTCATGTAGGGATGCTTCCTTCAGGCAGCCCCAGCCATGATAACCTGGCAGCTGAGTTAATACCCATTGAGTACAGGTAACAGACGCTGCTTCTGAGAATGTAGAATCCGTTCACTTTCTGCTCCAGTGTTGTGTGTCTGTGTGAACGCTGACTTTGTCTGTGTGATTGTTCAGAGAAAAGTTCATCAGGCTGCAGCACGACAACAAGATGCTGAGAGTACAGCAGGAGGAGTGTGAGAGGGAGAAGATCGCTGCGCTGCAGGCTCAGCTGGAGGAAGCACATAAGACACGCAGTGAACTGGACACTGAGAACAGGTTCGCAGAGTTCATCTCTTTTTGTAAGTCGGCAGCAGATCAATGTGATGGAGGTTCTTTTTTTCCATAGTCATCGACACTTTGCTGTTGATACTGTATCGTGTTAAATTCCTTTTTAAATGTATTATTCCGTTAATGCTTCCTTCCTCTTCACGGTGATCAATCTGCAGACTGAGTCGAGAGCGGATCAGTGAGCTGCAGCAGCAGGTCGAGGACCTCCAGAGGGCTCTGCAGAGTCAGGCGGCCAAA
The DNA here is from genome assembly GCA_002120245.1 of Maccullochella peelii. Lineage (NCBI taxonomy): Eukaryota > Metazoa > Chordata > Actinopteri > Centrarchiformes > Percichthyidae > Maccullochella > Maccullochella peelii. Next base: position 11,300 of record LKNJ01004192.1, on the reverse strand, counting down.
CCTGATGATGTGAGTGTGCCAGGAGCTCTGGCACCACTACAGAGAAAATGTCCCACAGAGTTAATCTCACTAGGCTGTTGGCATGACATTATGGAAGCAAGTCACTTTAGTTTGTTTTCAGTCAAAATGTTAAACTGACTTAGAGGTCATTTCTACGTGTTTATTTTGCAGTGTACAATTAATTAATCAAATGTGACATTTGTGCTGTATTTGTAAAAGATTTCAAATCTTGTTTCTGGTTTTTTGGGGGGTTTTTTGTTTAATTTCAGTCAAACCTGAAGCGGAAACTTGATGCGCACATGTAAGTGTGAATTATGGGTCAATTCCTGGATAAAAGTTGAGAGATGTCAAGTGAATGTCCGTGTTGTCCAGCAGAGGGAGGTAAAGAAACATTTGTTTCCTCAGGGTCCAGCTGAACGAGGCTCAGGATGAAATCATGAAGAAGAAAGAGCTGCTGGAGGATCTTCAGCCTGACAACACTCAAACTTGTAAGTCTCACTCCTCCAATCACGTTTGACAATATGACACTCTCTGCAATGCTGCACCAGTATACAGCAGCACAATAGGACTGAAGTGGAACCTCATCATTTCTTCCTTGCCTCTAAGCTTTGAAGGTGGACGAGCTGATGGCTGCTCTGAAGAAGAAGGATGATGACATGAGGGCCATGGAAGAGAGGTACAAAATGTACCTGGAGAAAGCTCGCAATGTGAGTGATAAGAGTGTCATTTCTCTTTTTTTATTCCATCCATTATTATCCTCATTGGCTGGAGCCTATCCCAGCTGACATTGGGCGAGAGGCGGGGTACTCCCTGGACTGGTTGCCAGTCAGTCACAGGGCTGACACATAGAGACAAACAAACAGTCACACTCACAGTCACACCTACGGGCAATTTAGAATCATCAGTTAACCTAACCTGCATGTCTTTGGATGGTGGGAGGAAGCCGGAGTACCCGGAGAGAACCCACGCAGACACCCTCTTACTGTGAGGTGACAGTGGTAACCACTGTACCACCGTGCCGCCTATTGTTGTTATTTTTGGATTTTATTCTAGTTTCGTTATTCCTTAGAATGTCCAGGAGTTTGATCCGACTTGTATTCAGAACTGTCCCTTCTTTTCCTGCTTGTAGGTGATTCGAGCACTGGATCCTAAACTAAACCCAGCCACCGTTGAGATCCAGGCTCTGAGGAACCAGTTAGCAGATCGGGACAAGCAGATTCTCAACCTGGAGGTAAATCAGCTTTTTCACTCGTTCTCAGCGTTTGAGTGTTGTTGATATGAATATACAGTATTTTGTTGAAAGTACTGGTTTTCAAGCTTAATTCATGTTTGGTGGATTTGCCTCTGTAGCGTCAGTGTGAGCAGGCCAGACTGAGAGAGTATGAGGAGAAGCTGATCGTCACAGCGTGGTACAATAAGGTAAAATAAAATCACTGCAAATGATCTGATTTATTTCCTGCATTTGATGACATTATCGACACTCATCGCATACTGCAAATGTTTTCTTTCTTCGTCCCCAGAGTCTGAACTTCCAGAAATTGGCAATTGAATCGCGCCTCGGTGGCTGCTCCTCCTCCGTGGTGTCCCCGGGCCAGTCCTTCTTGTCTCAGCAGCGGCAAGTCTCAAACGCCCCACGCCGGGCGCTCTCCATCAGCGTGCCTGCCGCTAACTCCAAGTAGACCTTGTCATAGACCATGTCTCACCTTTATTCAGTTAAGGGAAAAATACCCTCCCACCAGTGAGCACTCAAGTGACCTTAAACACATCTGCTCTCAGCACTTGGGGAGGGGTCACGGGTGAGCTGATTGGGTTCTTACTTATCAAACACAACCCCTGGGGTAACCTGAGGTTATAACATAGTGTCCCACAATACACTGGCTACAGGCTGACCTTTCATAGAACATGAACCCGCAACCTGTGTTCCCCTCACTAGCTGAAGTAGCGCACACTCTCTCAACCGTAGACTTAGAGCATATTTCCCTTCTGCCCTGTGCGTGTGCTTTGCCAACTGCATACTCAGCTGAATACTTCTATAATCAATTTAGCCTTCACTCTCTTCTGTCCTGTCATACTGTGTACTTGATCAGGAATGAGAGAAACGTAAATGAATGCTTAGCTATTTCATTCAGTCGGAGCCCCTAATATCTACATGAATGTGCTTTTAAAAAAGAGTATCTTGAATGCTAAAGCCAACTAAATATAACTTCAGATGACTGTTGAAGTATGTACCATCATACTATGCAGTTAAGAGGGTACTAATGTTGTCAGACAAGCGTGCTTTAGATGTCTTTGAGAAAATGATTGCTATATTTGGTGCTGGTCACCAACTGCTTTTAAGCATCAAACATTAGTCACTTAACATTTTTTTGTTTTTACCTAAAATGGAACAAGCCCATCGTGTAAAGCTGTGAAAAATCCTATAAATCATATTAAGTAAAATCAACCTCTGAGGTGCTGCAACAACAAATCCTACACAAGAAATCCAGGCTTAGTGTCTAATGTATTTTCTATACTATTCTATACTCTTAGAGTGTGATTTGACTTCCTTACTGCTCCAAACGAAAACTGGCAGGCCTTTCTATTCACTGAATATCTTGAATCTTATTTAGTAGTGAGCAATCAAGTCTATAATTGATGAAGTTGTTCAGCTGTAATGTAAACATGATTTTAACACCAGCTTCTGATCCTAACATGTCAGAATCAGGTTAAGCTTTCATACAGTACCTGCAAATTGTAACTTGAGAGTTTTAATCACTGTAGTCGGTATTGTATTTAATCATGGACGTGTTTTCAGGCTGCTTTAGTGTCGGTGGAAGTTCAGAGTGAAGAGCGCTGTAGAGAAGCAGGTGTTTTCTTCGATATTGTGGGTTATTGGCTGTCCAACCTTTTTATGGAGTCTTAAGTTAAACTTCACTAGTTTCACAACATGAAATGGCTGTTGATTGCCTTGTCACTCTGTATGTTTGCAATAACACTAATATTATGATGGTTTTGTCATGTGTGATCAATAGATATATGTCAAAGCGCTTTTGTTTTCCTGTGCAGCAGTTGGTTCTTGTAGATTGCCGATTTAAAAGCATTTACATGAAAATAAGTGCGATCAAACATAGCACAGCGCAGGAATTACGTGTGGTGTTATGTGTTTGTGTGTGTATATACATATAGAAAAGTGAGGAAGGCATTATGAGTTTTCAGGAATTTAAGGAGTTAAGATTTTAAATCCTTTGGTTTTCTTGTGAATAAATAAATTCTTTTTCTAAAAGTGTGTTTTACATTCAGTTGCATTGATCTCCGTTGAAAAAGATGAAAAACACGGAGGCCTGCACTAATCATTGCATTTCATTTTAACACTGTTCACAAATCATTTGAGGCACAGGTGTTTCTTTACAGGTGATTCCATGTCATCGGTGCCCTCACATGTGACAGTAAAGCAGCAATTTACAAATCTGCCCCATCAGGGTAGATCCATACTGTAACTGTACTGTAGGTAACCTGAGAGACAAAGAGGTGAATGAAATTTGGCCTTTCTGTAATTTGTACAACTTAAATCATATATAGTGACAGGTGGGAAATAATAGACATGAGTGATATATTTGGACAGTTTTGCTGCTGCGTGCTGGTTATACAAGTGTTGGAAAATGAGAATGCATCACACAGTCACACATTATGCGATTATGTGTTGTGGCAAAACAAAGATCATGCTAAAGTTCCCCTTGATTACTTCCTTATGCCGCCATCATCAGCTCCTGTATTTCACACATATGTTGTAGACAGGACATATTGCTGTCTCCACTGGACTTCTTACACACTTGAACTGTACTGACAGGAAAACTAGCTACAGTTGCAGCATGCGTTGTCTACATATAATTTTTGGCTTTACTGTAGCATATTATAGTCTATAGTAGGGGATAGTTTTCAGGGTTCAGCGGGCTTTGGCATAGATCTTAAAGGGGTACGGTGTGCGTGTGGCTCCAGTGATTCCTTCTGTACTCAGCTCAACTCCATCCAGAGTGGAAAAATTAAATTTCTGAAACAAACTGACGAAAAACAGGAACAGCTCTATTCTCGCCAGGCCTTCACCCAGACATGCGCGCTTTCCTGGAAAAACAAGCATAAATGCAAAGACAATGAAGGCAAGTTGTAAAAAATATTATCTTGTATACTCTCATTATTTAGCTACAGGTGCACATTTTCTGCAGCTTAAATGATTTTACTCCTTGTGATTTTCAAAGTACATTATTTCAGTACTTAACCAAACTCTGAAGATTACCTGCAGAGAAAGGTAAAAAGGCATCCCTCCTCACAAACTTTCCTTCAGCATCCAGGAAGTGTTCAGGGTTAAAGGTGTCAGGAGTCTCCCATTCGTTCTTGTCAAACAGCACAGAGGTCAGGTTGGGCATCACTGAGGTTCCCTGCACACAGAGAGACGGATTTTTTTTATACAAAAGGATAAGAAGACATATAGTGTGTCACGTGATCCGGAAAGGGTCTCCAGATTGTATCTTATTTTCTCCAGCTTGATCCAAGCTTCGACTTTAGGGTGCGTGACCTACTTCCATTTCATGACAATAAGGTGTCGAGACAGCAAGGCAGTGAAGGCCAAGACTTTTTGTGATGATGTGATTGAATATATTTCAGTGGAATTTCAAGTCGCCAGTTTAATATTCAGCCACCAGCAATAAAAACACTGGCCTCTGCACAAACTAAATACCGTTTGTAAGTAATGCAAAGAGACAAAAATGAGGCTGTGAATCATACATGTGTACATGATTTTGAACTTTCTTAAATACTGGGACTGCAAGTGTGTAAGATACGGAATAAGTATATATTAGTGTATATATATATAGTATTTTGGCCTTTTTTTGGAGTATAAATCTCCAGGTGATGTCAGGAGATTCATTATTTATTGCACTAACATTAGCTGACTTTCCCCACCCACATTATCATATTTCAGACAGCATTATATTGGTTTTCTAATAAACACATAATGGAAACATGCTATGAGTAGATACACCTTGGGTATGAAGTAACCGCCCAGTGTCGTGTCCCTGGCGACCATTCTGAGCCCATTTAGAGGAACAATGTTTCCCATCCTCTGGATCTCGTGGATGACAGCGTCAGTGTAGGGCAGGTTGGTTCTGTCTGCCATACTGGGCTGGCGGGTCTGTCCGATCACTCTGTCTATCTCTGCCTGGACTTTGTCTAGGAGGTGAAATAAAAAAAATTTCATTTCAATCAATTAAAGTGACTTGTTTGATCTTCAACATGTTCTTTCTCTGGTTTAATCTATTTCCTGTGCTGCTGCTGTGGGAGTCTTATCTGAACACCAACCCTGGATTTGACGGTTCTTGATCAGGTAGATGAGGCCCCACTGCAGGGTCTTCGAAGTGGTTTCACTACCAGCCAGGAATAGATCCAGACAACACAGAGCCAGGTTGCCGTTGTCAAAGCCCAGTTCACTGTTTCCGTTGTTCTGTCAGGCAGAGCGGAGGGACAAACATACGGTCAGTTCACAAAAAGATTCGTTTTTGGTTCTCGTGTATACAGATACAGGCTTAGTGTGAACACCATACTCTCTCCTCTATCAGGAAGGTGTCGATGTAATCTCGTGGGTTGCTGGGGTCCAGATCCAACTTGTGCCTCTCTATCTCTCCCCTGATAGATGCCTCCAAACATTTGGAGTTGCTGAAGATGCCATTGTGAGGCCCCGGCAGACGTTTCATCAGTGCTGGGAACGCATCATAAAGCTGTTTGGAGGGGAAACGGGGGACCTATTCAGTGGTGTTTTTATCCATGTGCAAGTAAAGGTCCCACCTTAGCTCACAATATTTTCTGGTGGAGAACTTTCAATTGACAGAATGACGAAATCTATAAAATTCGATAAAATTGAATTGAATTACACTTTCCCATTGGCTTTCTTGAATGTTTATGAAGAAATTACTAAGTTAACAAGCTGGTTCTGATCCGTGTTAGGAATGGAAATAGCCATGTGAGGTTGTTAGTTGTGTCTGAGCTTCTTTGCATCTTACTAGAGCCCATATGGAGCCTTCCAGATAGGCCATCTCAGTCAGATTCTTCAGCATGCTCTGGAAGTTGTGGTCACTGTAGTCAAACCGTCTCCCAAACACTATCTGGCAGATGATGTTGGCCACAGCGTTGTTTAAGAGGGGCACAGGGTCAAATGGCTCACCTGAACAGAAGAAATGTCTTCAGCCACAGTACACTATGTGTGTGATTTTGCTTTTCATTCTGTTACTATTTTGTGCTCTCTTCTGTCTTGTTGTTTTTGCCGACCTTTCTCCTTCTCCATCGCCTCCTGCAGATGGTGACTCTCTACACAGATGCTCTGCTCCATGGAGCTCTTGGCCAGACCAAAGGTACGTAACGTGGCCATGGCAAAACGCCGCTGTCTCCGCCACACCTTCCCATTACTGAAGAAAAGACCCGCTGAGACAGAGAGAAACCACACAACATTACTCGGGCAGGTTGACGACTTTAACATTGATGCACTGTATGTGAGTACTCTTCATGCGATTCACCTGAGTTCCCTAAATAAATCCTGGTCACCATCGGGCTGTAAGGCCGGTCCACAAAGTTGTCGGCCTGTGTCACTATGGCTTCCTTCACCATCTTCCACCCAGACACAAACACTGTTTTGTGTCTTCCCAGACGTATGCAGAACACATTCCCATAAACATCAGCTAGCTGTGGATGCAGGAGTAGAGAATGAGTGGCCTGTTGTCTAGCATGTGACTCTGATAAGATGCATATTTCAGTGACACTGACTTATTGTCAAAAGGTTTTTAGCATAATATTCTGTTGAAGCAGAGTCTCATATAAAGTTTTGTAATTTTCCCTTGTTTGAGGACCTGTCTCATACATACTAAAGTAGGGGAGTTATTACTGAATAGCTTTTTCCATCTTTTGCTCAAGTTTTCATTATATGGTCAGAATCACAAACACCACTGCATAATATGAACATATAATTCTGTCATCTTACCTTGGTTAGGTAAATGTGAGGCTGTTTAGATTCAATGCTGAAGACATTTCCCAAAAGAGGGAGAGCTGGTGGCCCTGGTGGAAAGTTAGGTGGATCCTTTTTGTTCATAAAATGCACTACGAGGAGAACGGCAAAAATAAAAAGCAGCAATCCCTTCAGATCAAGCCACAGAAACAAATCAAACTGCCACATTGTGAAGCAGAGGAGAAGAGCAAGGGACTGATACGGAGGACTTGCTCCATCATCCTTTCCTAGTTAGAGATGGGCTGGTACTCTGCTGACTCACAGCTTATGTAGATATGATCTATGTGTGTGACAGAGAGTGGGGACAGCCCTCCATTAACCAAATGCAGAGTAAGAATAAGCTACAAACTGACCCAAACTTACACACCATAACAAAATGAACATTATAAAGTGCATTCAACAAAAACCGTTAAGCCATAAACACCAGAAGCTGCCTTATAAGGCTACATTTTTCTCAGAGATGTCAGTTTGCCACTTCATAATGTAGTTAACTTCCAACCAATCACCGGCATGCACGTTTTTGTCCACCTCTTATTATATCTCACCTTTATGCAGCTTTGTTGCGTTAGAAAGGAGAAGGAATTCAAGCAGCACAATGATACTCAGTCTTACACATCAAAGTCTGTTTACAGAATACGTGAAAAAAAGTTCTTACCATGTCATAGCATCTCCCAAATGAATGTTTTGGCATAAGATTAAATTTATTTGTAGAAAATCAGACAATCCTGGTGAAAGTTGGTGCTATCTATGTATAATGTTACTTACCTTAAGTTGTACAGAGTGCACAGCTGTTTACTGTCATTCGTGATATTACCACCAGATGGTGCCAAAGTTTTTTTAATTCTTCACGAAGTGGGTTTATGTGCAGTAGGCAATAATAATAATAACTTGATTATTTTCAAGTGATTTGTTAGTTAATTCCAATGGCTTGTAAATAGTCACCAGCCATGCACGTTTTGTTGTGTTTTTACCAATGACTAAAACCAGGTTTGCGACACAAATAAATAAATAATTTATTGGTCATTAACTAATGTGCTGAAATGGTTTATTATTTCAGTCATTTATTAACTAATGGCTTATACATGACAGAACTGATCATTACTAGCAAGAAATTCTAGATAGACCAAAACAGCTTGATTGTAAGTTTAAAGAATGTAGGTTTATGAAGTGTTTATACATTTTGTCATTAATAACTCCAAGGACAAAGGGAAATATCTTATAAACAGTGCCATTAATACAAGAATATTTTTATGTAAAAATAACTATCACACAGAATTAAATGTACAGGCAGAGAGAATACACAGGTCCTCAGTACATGAGGTAATCATACAACAGCAGAAGGTTGAGATTGAAAAGTAACTACAGCTTTCCCACCTAAAGTGTAAAGTCTTGTCTGTTACACATTGGTTAGATGAAATTGTTCAGTGAGATGTGGCATTATTCAGCGAGCCTTGGCGTAAACCTTGAATGGGTGCGGTACACGTGTGACTCCGGTAACTCCTTCTGTACTCAACTCTACTCCCTCAGGAACAGAGAAAGAGAACTTCTGCAGTAAACCGACCAAAAACAGGAACAGCTCCATCTTGGCAAGGCCTTCTCCGAGACATACACGCTTCCCTGAGGAGTCCACAAACACACAAACTCAGGATAAAACTTACATTCTGGTTCATGTTTGCTTAAGATTGAGGTGACTGTGGTTTACCTGCAGAGAAAGGCAGGAGAGCTTCGTTCTTTACAAACTTTCCCTCAGCATCCAGGAAGTGTCCAGGGTTAAAGGTGTCTGGAGTCTCCCATTCAGTTTTGTCAAACAGCACAGAGGTCAGGTTGGGCATCAAGGACGTACCCTAAAAAACAAGATCCATAGGTTAACACCAAGCAATGCTGCAATAACAACATTCACACTTTAGAGATAATCCTGTTAACACTTGAAATGACTGTGTACTAAATGCACCTTAGGTATGAAGTAGCCACCCAGTGTTGTGTCCTTGGTGGCCATTCTAAGTCCACTGAAAGGAACAATGTTTCCCATCCTCTGGATCTCGTGGATGACAGCGTCAGTGTAGGGCAGGTTGGGTCTGTCAGCCATAGTGGGCTGGCGAGTCTGTTCGATCACTCTGTCTATCTCTGCCTGGACTTTGTCTAGAAATACAAGAAATATTAATGCCTCGATATGTTAATCTTTACACAGAATGAGGGCTGTGGATGTTGTCCCCCATCACTTACACTTAAATTGATTTAATTAGCAAATATTAGCATGCTATCATGCTAAACTAAGATGGTGAACATCATGTTAGCATTGTCATTGTGAGCATGTTAGCATTTAGCTCAAAGCACCACTGTGCCTAAGTACATCCTCACAGAGCCACTAGCATGGCTGTAGACTCTTTTGGTCTTGTTTCCTTCCTGTCACCTACCCTGAATATCTGGGTATTTAATGAGGAAAACCAAAGCCCACAGCAAAGTGGTGGAGGTTGTCTCCGTTCCAGCCAGGAACAAATCTACAGAGCACATAGCCAGATTGGTCTCAGTGAAGCCCAGGTCAGACTCTTTGTGCTATTCAGAAATGCAGAGAAGATACAGTAGTGAATGACTGGTAGATCGACAGGAAGGGCTACACAATGTTGTACAGTGCACTGTGTGCAATGCAATTGTTCACATACGTTCCCCATTTCAATGATGAAAGCATCAATGTAGTCCCGGGGATTGTTGTGGTCCCGGTCCTGCTTGTGCTTCTTTACCTCATGACTGATGAAGTCTAGGACGGTGTTGAAGTGGCTGAACATTTTGTTGTGAGGACCTGGCAAGTGCTTCATTACTCCAGGGAATGACTCATACAGCTACTCGGAAGAAAACAGTAGATTTAAAGATAAACTTTCATTCACTTCACCTTTTGTGATAAATTGACTCCGCAATCCCACCAGAGTGCTCTCTCTCTCTGACAGTGATTGAACTAAATGGATATTACTGACTTACGAGACCCCATATAGAGCCCTCCAGCCGAAGTACTTCAGACAGATACTTCAGCATCATCTGGAAGTCATGGTCGCTATAGTCAAACCGTTTCCCCATCACGAGCTGGCAAATGATGTTGGACACAGCGTTGTTGAAGAGGCCTCTTGGGTTGAAAGGTTCACCTGGAGGAAAAGAGTCCACTGTTTAGACAGTAGACTGCTTTTAGGCTGCTGATTGTGAGCTTACTGTGTCCTCACCCTTCTCCTTCTCTATCTCCTCCTGCAGGTGTCGGATCTCCTCACAGATACTCTACTCCATGGTGCTTTTGCCCAGGCCAAAGCTACGTAAGGTAGACAAGGCAAAGCGTCTCTGTCTCTTCCATGTTTCGCCACTGCTCATAAACAGACCACCTAGACACAAGAATGCATAGGCAATAGGGTTAATGGCTCAGGGGAACTCATTTATGCGTAGCAGGAGACAAGAGAAAGAGAGAGATTTGTACACCTGTGGTTCCTGAGTAAAACCTGTCCACCAGTGGACTGTATGGTCGATCCACAAAGTTCTCTGCTTGTGTCACTATGGCTTCCTTCACCATCTTGTACCCAGACACAAACACCATCTTGTCACTGCCGAGGCGGACGCTGAATACATTCCCGTAAATGTCAGCCAGCTGTGAACAATACATCAAGGAACAAACACACTGATGAACACACTACTGCATCAAATTAACTCTTTAAATTGTTCAAAAACAAAACCTACCAATGCACAATGAGGATCAAATGAGCTACCAGATGTGCCATGATCAGAATTTCCATTTGTTTACAATTTGACCACCAGATGTCAGTATCCACCGTTCGTTTCTATATAAAAATTAGTAATTAAAACGCAAATGCCACATTTCCTAAAGTGTGCGAACAATGTAAAGTTACATTTTCTAGGAAAATAAATAAATATATATATATGTAAGAACAACTTTTTGTTCTTTGACAAAGACAAAATATGTTGTACATACTGTATGTCACTACCCTGATAGCAATTGCACAATAGTGTTTGCGGAGGATCTTGAACTGATTGTGAATTAAATTAAATTAATCAAATTAATAGTTTAATTCTATTACAATGTCTCAATAAAATTCGCACTTAAAAATGAAATTATACAGAGCAAAATGTAAAAACAAAACTAGAAAACAAACAAATTTAAAATCCTTTAGCAATTATATCACTTTTAATATTTGATCCTTAAAGTTTACAAGCACTGTAAGGTGTATTAAACTTTACCTTGGTAAAATAAATGTGTGGATGTTTATAGTCCATACTGAAGAAA
>LKNJ01004191.1:0-52954 GCA_002120245.1 Maccullochella peelii | reverse complement strand
CCCCCCCCCCCCCCCCCCGCCCCGCCCCTCTGTGCTCTGTCAGGTCACCCGCCTTGTTTGTTCAGATGGAACAGAAGAGGAAATGAAAGCCAGAGTCCACTGTTAACCCATTCCTGGGACTTTGCTCCACTATTGTGTGCATTCCTGCTGTTTTTCACCTTGCTGTTTCCATGCTGGTTTGGATCTATATCTGGAGGCAGTGACGTTCTTTTGTAGTATGATATGGGAAAAAATAACCTGCACAGAGGATTCAGCTAAAAATACAAACAAATCTCAGCTGCTCCAAATACGATACAGTGAAGAAGCTGTGCCACAGATAATAACCGTGGTCTACTTAATGTGCAGCTTGGGATATTCATGCATGTATGACTTCACTGTAAAAATGCTGCGTCATATAAAGCTAGAATTAATATCCCTCTCTTATTTTGTTTGTAAAGATTCACACTTTCTCAAATGCATATGACACTGTAATAATGTGTGTGTGTGTGTGTGTGGGTGGGTGGGTGCCTATGTGAGCTTGTGCTCATGCTCAAGTTTATCCTCTAGTCTGCCACGTTCTTGCTTGGTTACTATGCAACCAGGTCAGAACAACATGGACACCACAGTAGCTGAATGGCCATTTTGGGTAAAAGCTCTCTGCAATAATAAACAGCTTCTGGCACTGAGAAGTTGTTTTCCAGCTGCAGATCGGTGCCAAACTACAGAATTAACTGCAATACCATTTACTGCTGTGGAAAAACATCAGCCGTCCAAACCCACATACCTACAGAGGCTTTGAACAGCTTGTAATCCCTCAGCAGCTAGATGGCTCTCAGAAACACGCCAGCTCAGGCTGCTGCCAAAGAAATTACTGCACAGTTATAGTGTTACGTTCATATAAACTAAAGTGTTTCACTCTGTTGGAGAGAGTTTTGCGGGGAACAGAAAAGTAATTTTGTGATCTTAAATTGTTCCTTTTTTTTTTTAAATCTCAACTTGGCCACAGCTGGCTATTGTGTTTGCTGGGAGTCTGGAGACGTCTTTACATGGGGAAGATAAGCCTTAGGAGCACAAAACAGCTGCCTTGGATTTTTACAATGTTGGAGGAGGAATTCTTCATGCTTATTTTGAAGTGGCGCCAAAGATATTTGAAGCGATTTGAGGGGAGATCAACTGAACTTTACCCTCTCTCAGAGGAAGGGAAGAGAAGCAGAGATGCTGTTGCTGCCAGAATCTGTGAGGCTCAAATGAATTTAGAATTAGACAAAGTGAGGCTGTACGGTCAAACATTTCCGTCCTGTGGGTCACTAATTTATTCATGTGTTTCATCTTAATCCACCACTTACATTCTGCCAATTATCTCTTATTGACTTCTTCAGTGAAAGCACATGTGAGTACAGCTTGTGCAAACTGTCAAGGCTACAGTTGTGCTGAGTTGTGACTATAAGGCCCGTGCTGTGTTAGCCTTGCGCTGACATGTCATCATCACGGCCTCCATGACCACTATAGGCTTCTTGGAATCGCTGGGAACATGTCTATTTTCCCTGGCAGCGACCCATGTTAAACAGATCCATCACAGAGTGTGTTTTGTAATTGAATCAAATAAACAGGATAAGCTGGTGAGTAAACATTGGAAGGAGGGCAGGGCGTCGCAGGAGATCTCAGGCGTCTCAGGTGCTGCTCCACCCACGCAGTCGAGGCAAAAAGTTTGCGTAGGTCAGCCACCCTGCTGTCAGTGGCCCCCGTGCACATGTACAGTAACGTACACAAGCTGAACAAGCAGCATGGTGTTACACTTTCATACTCACACGTGCACATTTCTGAGAAGTACCAATAGCACTTCTTAACATGTGGATATTATATTATGCTACTTATAAATTCTGTACAACTGAGTCTAAAAAGGCTTTTAAACAATGCCAATGGTGTTACAAGTTAAAAGAATAATTTGATATTTTGGGAAATTCGTGAAGTACAGAGCTAGAGACAGGAGGCAGTTAGCTTATCTTAGCACTAATAACAAAGCAGGGAAAAAAACGAACTAATTTCCCCGAAAACCACAAATTGTCATTTTTAAATTTATGTTTGTGTACAGGTTAAAAATGAGATACAACACGTTAGTTAGTGACCTTTAGAGCTGTTGGTAGGTGTATTTTTGAACTTTAGAGAGAGCTAGGCTAGGTGTTATTTCCAGTCTTTATGCTAAGCTAGGCTAATTGTCTCCTGGCTCCAGCTCCATCAACACAGTACAGCTGGATTCACAGTACACTGTAATTGTAGGCAATTTAGTTTGGTTCACTTTAGTTATCTTAAAATAGTATCGTGTGATGGTTAGCTGCTCATTTTCAGATTTCTGATTACAGTTTACCCCGGTAAACTTCTTTTAGAGGGACTATCAAGAAGGATGTTGAGCTCCAGTTGAGCTAATTATAGTTTATTTTGTTCTTAGCTCGAGTCAGATCTTTGAAATTGTTGGTGATTATTTTGAATTCAACCACTGGTTGTTACAGTCAAGTCTAGTCCCTGTTAAGGATTAAATTTAGAGCTCCGTATTGTTGTTTTGAGGTGTCAGCGACTGATTTTTAAGTTAGTTGAGAGTATTGAACAAGAGGTTATAGAGAAGTGAAGAGAAGTGAAATCCTGTGATCCTGCTGGACAGAATGGAAGAGGTCAGAGGTCATGATCCAGCCTGAGGACACATTGAAGGTCACCTTTATGATTTGTGGATAAATACATGATGCCATTGTGCCCTGGGCTGTATCCAGGACTTCAATCTGCAGCCGTCCCTCCCCCTCTGTGATCAGTGGGCTTGGGCTGTTGTGACTGGGCCAGTCTGACAGATAGACCATGATGAGAGTCAAGGCTGAAAGCCAGGCTCTGTGACTGCAGGGCCAGGGCAGCGATGACGCAGGCCCAGGGAAACAGAGAGCACTGTGGACAACCCTGGCCCCGACCCTGGGGCCCCCCCAGCCCCTCCTGTGCCTCGGAGCACTTCCTGCCTCTGTCATTCTACCAGCAAATCCAATCCTTGATCAAAGGCCAAGGAGAAAAAAGGGGAAGAGAAGAGAGAGGAGACAGAGAAGTGAAAAGGGCGAGGGAGATTGACGTGCGTGTTGGGGGGAAAAGGGAGAAAACAACAAACCACTCTTTATCTGACAGGGGAGGCAGCTGCTTGGGCCGGGGCACCTGTGTGCCTGCTGCCTCCCAGGCCGGCGCCAAGCTCCGCCCTAGTGCCCGCTAGTGCCAGACCCATGAAAGGTTTCCATGGCAACACTCCCAGCCCACTGTCTGAAATAAACAACCTTTCAACCCCATCTGAGGAGGGTAACCTTTAGATGATCTGTGGCCACGCTGAGGTTGTTCTGGCACCACCGACGTGACTAATTACATCTCTGCCAGGTTCACACTGTACCTATTTTATGTGCAAATATCTGTTTGTGGAAAATTAAAATTAGAAGTGCCCAATTTCTGAAGGCAAAAGAGCATACCCACCTGTTCCTGCGCCTGCCTGAGGCCACACAGAAATCCTGCAGGCAGCACCATTGTTTCAGGGCAATTACCCAGGCCCGATTAAAAATCAACTATCATTGAGCAGATGTCCTTGCTCTTTCTCCTAGCATGGGTGGGGTGGTGGTGGGGGTGGTGGGGTCGTCTTATTACATCTCACCAGGTGGGGTACGGACAGTGGAACCCTTTCCTTAGGATTGGATATGTCCTCTCTGTTTAGAGTCTACACACACACACACACACACACACACACACATGCTCACCGGTGTAGAGGACAAGGCTTGTGGTTCTAAGCAGAAGTGACATCCCATTCATTTGAGCTGGTCAGGGTCTGATGTGCCCCATCTTATCTTACAAGGCTTAGCGCTGTGAAATGACATTGGCTCGGCTCCAGCAAAGACCAACGCAGTGGCTAGCATCCCTGAAGCTGGCTCACTCTGCACCGCACACACACAGCGACGCTGGGCTGTCTGTCCGCAGCTTAATACTGTGTTATGGTTAAATGCCGCCATTCAGTATCATTTCACAGCTGTTAATGTTCCGAAGCGGTCACTGTCTGTCACTGCTAAAAATACCCCTGACAAGAGCTCACTAATTGATGTCAAATGTGAAGCTGAACTTGTCAAGTAATATGAGCTGATTGCTTCATAGATTGGTGCTATGAAATTGGACAAGTACACTTCAAATGTTAACTTGATAAAGTCTGCACTATGAATATAAAACAGGCTGAGATTGCTGGGCTCACTTGTGTGAAATGAACATGTTTTCTCAGCTCTTGTTGTTAGTGGTCACTTGCCGGCAATGATGCAGCAGGATGAGGAGACGGTTGCTATGGCAAACACGCTCACAGGACTCCCAGGAGTAAGAATCTTTTGTGTGCAGGACTTGTGACATAATTGCCTTCATTAATTTTCTTGCTGGGAACAATAAAAGATGTGCAAATATATACAAACAGACAAACAAAACATTTCTTGAAAGCATCGCAGAAGCAAGAAGATTCAGGCCCACGCAGATACACAGTCATACACACACAAGCATGTACAGTATGTGAGCATGATAAATACAATCACATTGATTTACTTGGTGTATGATGGCTACATATCTACCACCTTAGCTGTGCACATATGTGATTGTGAGGCAGCACATGAAACAAAACAATTAGAAACAGATGACATTTTAACAATGTGTTGTGTCTTCAATCATCACCAGCATCACACATGTTGTTTGACTGAAGGTAACAAATGAAATGCTGTCAGCGCCGCCGTACTTTAGCCTGCTATCCATGTCAGTAGTGTCATTTGTCCGGCTTGTCCGCGTCTGTTCTTTTGAAGGTTTTACTCTTTCATCCCCCTTCATTTAATCTCGCCCTTCATGACAGCAGCGCTCCTGTTCCTGTGTTTCCATGCAGGACGGGTTCACAGGGACGAGTGGAGTGTGGGATGGTGGATGATTGATACCGGCGGGCCGGCGGCTCTCGTACAGCGTGGAGCAGGGAGCATGCGGCGCCGCAAGATGATAGAGGTGGCATATGATAAACGAATAGGTGATGAAACAAGGCCTTTGAAGGGAAACTATTTCTGTTCCTACCTCAAGGGCTCATTAATAACTTTTTTATTTTTGTGTTTCCACTGAGGCCAAAAACAATCTTCAAATGGTATAGAGCCCTGAGGAATAAGTGGGATTTCTCATTTGGTCCTTTATCTCTAACATTTTTTTAAACTATAAGTAAAAAGTTCTGGGAAGCTGCTCAAAGAAAAACACCAAACTCAGCTTTAGTAGTTTGGACAACACTGTTTGACTTTATTCACATTCACTCTTTGCTGCATCACATCTTCTTGATTGCTGAATAACTCTGCCTGGGCGCTGCTTGCGCTCTACTCTGCGTAGTCCATTAATATTCCAATCATCTCCTATATCAGATGAAGGGGAGAGACAGACTCCTCTTCATCTCTCAAAACACCAGCTGTGCAGAGCCGTGAGACATCCACACACAAACATAGAGCTGTAAACAGAGCACTGCAGACACATTCATAGATTCATACATGCAGGCAAACGTATATAATTGAGGAGTTTGCAGGCAGCGGCATCAATTTTGCATGCCGTTCATCCTGCATGATTCACAACGTGCACAGACTCTTGTTCCTTCCCAGGAAGAATTCACCAATTTCAAATGGAGGCACCTGCTCACTGTTGGAAAAGGGAAAAACTGGGGAGGAACTGAGCGACTATGTGGGCAGATATCACCTCCTGCAGTCAGGTGGGTGTTGATACTCTGCTGGCACTCCCAACAGTCCCTGCTTTCATATCCTACTCATCAGCCCCCGTCCTCCTGCCAACCCTTCATTTCTCAGAGCCTCTCTGTCACTCACGCTCCACACTATCCTTGTGTTTCCCCCCATCAAACTTGAGAACTGCAGAACTGCCCCTGGGCTTTGCCGTTCCCCGCTCCTCTAAAGCGATTAGTCACTCAGGCATCGAGTGGACCAAGAGTCTGGAAGCTTCTGATAGAGGACCGCTTGCGCCCAGAGTGACAAACTCAAGGACGTTTTAGTGTTGCTGTTGTTGTTTGTTGCCGTTGTTTATGTGGAGGGCTGCGTGAGTGTCCAGCCGAGTCGAGGCAGTGAGCCATGGTAATTACATGCCACTCGTCACAGCGCTTTCTCTCTCTGCCCTGACCATTGCCAGCAAAAAGCTAACAGCTTGTGTGTTATCTTCGTAATGATTCACCCATCAGTTCACATGGACACAGCACTCTCCTGTCCCCCTGCACACAAACACTCACCCCATGCTCTTGCTCGAATTCACCCACTGCACAGCTAAATTTAAATGCATGGAAGCGGCCTTGTGCATGCAGCTCAGTGTCACAAACATGGGGCTCCCTTTCCTCTTCTGAATTTTGATTTTCTTCACTCCAGTGCCTCATTTTGTTATATTTAGGAACAGCTAGACGAATATGAAATACAAACCCATCAGCGTGCATCTTGACACACACAGGTACATTGGTAAGGTTGCTGAGCAATACAGTGGGTTACCTTGTTTCCCAGGAAACAACAAAATCCAATTAAAGGAGCCCATGAACCATAGCAACATGTGGTAAACACAGCATGGCACCGCCGCGAGGCTGTTATTCAATCATCAGAAGTAAAACAAACAATTACTGCAGAATGACCCTAATGCAGGAACAAATGAGAATTTATGCATGAGGAAGCGTGGGTTGGGAATGGAAGTGATCCATCCCTCATACACATCTGCAAGAGACTGCTCGAGCTCAAGAATAATGATGATACTGATGAGACAAGCATTGTGGGGAATTTATTATTTTGCTGTCTAAATGTCTTTCATGTTCAGGACAAAGCATTTCCAGTGGTTTTGCATTTCAAAGAGAATCGGCGGTATTGTTATTAGGATTGATGAAGGTATGTTACCAATGCTAATTAGCCGATGCTAATTGTGCAGTTGAATAATTTAGAATCAGAAGGGTGGCTTCTTGGAGTTGATTAATTTTTAATAATACCTCATCTATTTCTATTCTATGATATTTTATGATTAAATGTTGAGGAGATCGAGGACTGCTGGCTGAGAGTGGGTGGAAGATGCAATGAAGAATGAAGTAAAATACAAACACCTGGATAATTAGCTGATAGGAATTCATACATCCCCACCTCTTATATTCCACCCTCAATATAGATCAGCTATACAGACGGATGCATATTCTTGTCACACGCTGTGACGGCGATGAGGAATCCATATGAATAGGATTCATTGTAATTTTATGGAAGGAATCACATTTCAAAGCTGGCTCACTCACCCAGTTGCCATGGCAACAGTCTAACAGAGTTGGGGTTAGATGAATGGATCGGTGGACGGACAGACTAATGCAAGGAACATTTATCCATACTGCAGATGTTGGTAACACTTTATTTAATCTGCCTTATATACAATTACAATACATTATATCTGCTTATAACTACATTAGAGTAGAGAAAATATAGTGTTACCCATGTAGTTTTTTTCTTGTTTTTTAGTTGACTTATAGAGATATAGTATATATATATATGTGTGTGTGTGTGTGTGTGTGTGTATATGTGTATATATATATGTATATATATATATATGTGTGTGTATATATATGTGTGTATATGTATATATATATATATATATATATATATATATGCATATATATATATATAAACACATACGAAGGTGCTAAGGCAATTGGGAAAAAAAAGATAAAACAGGGAAAAAACAAACTTGATGATTTGTGAACCAATATCTGAAACTGCTGCACACGCATCATGTCATGACATCCTTTACATATTTTCATATTTTGGCTGATAGCATTGGTAGTGAGTTAGCAGCCAGATGGCCTGTGCGCATCTACAGCTGACTCACAGGAACTGATAGCGGAGGCTTTGCTCTCCACTACAGGCTGTTAATCATGCTATTCTGAGCCACGGTCAGGCATCTCTCCCTTTCCCCTGATATACGCCGTTTAGCAGAATGGCAGCGAGATGATTAAATCTTGTGTTGCAGAAATGTTGCACAGAGAAAGAGATTGCCTATGTGCAGCCGAGCTGATGCTGGATGTGATAGAGTCGTCCTTGTGATTGGAACCCGGCTTCCCCCCTCTCCCATCTTGAGACTGGTTGTGGCTTGTAACCATGGCGACAGCTGGTCTTGTTACCTGCTCAGAGCAGGAAGGAGGGGAGCTCGTGACTTCGAAGCTTGGGTTACTAGCCACGGCGGATGGAGGGAGGTCGAGTGGGGGGAAGGGGGGACTTCACACAAAGACCATACTGTTCTCTGCACATCCATTCACTGCTCGAGCACCCAGTGAGGGAACCAAGATCAATAGCATGAAGTAGTTGATTAGAGTAACTCAATATTACGACTTAGGTTTCCAGAGATGCTTTTAGAGCCAGCTGAGAGCAGCCATATCAGGCCCTCTCTGTCTGCCTCTCATGTAAGCAGACAGAATCATTGCCAAGCTCCACACACCATGAATAAACTCCTGAACGTAGGCTTGACTTCATCGCTCCCAACGGGAATCCTAGTGACACATATTTACCTTAGCATCATGCTGCAATCAAATGGCTTACACTGAAAAGGGTGCAACAGAGTTTAATGTGCTCTCCCCAGAGATCTGAAGCAGGTTTCATTAATTGTACACACAGAAATTACTACGTGTCACAGCCGTCAACAAACCATCTTTGAATCGCTTTGGCGTAAGTTTTCTCTCATTAGGCTCACTAATTTGTCACTCATCCTTTTGTGGATCCACAGTATGTACCTCGCCCTGACTAGTCTGACTTCAAGGCCACCTTCAGTCATTATTTACACACTGACTTATTATTGAGAGGCTGCTTTACACAGAGAAGCAATACATTTTTTACCAATGATGTGCTAGTTGCTTGACAACAGCAATTACATCTTAATGAGTGAAAAGCTTAGTGTCAAATGATTGAGATGCAGCTGGATTGGTGCTAAATTGCCTTTAAGCCCTTAGAAAAGCCAATAGTGACAACATGCGCGGGCTTAAATATACATTTTCATCTTCAAACATTATCTTGTAGGTTGTGATTTATGTGGGGGCACTGACATCTGTGCTCAGTGAGTTATGCATTTTATAAATGATTGAAGAGTAATATTTAAAAAGAGGGCAGCAGACAGAGTACAATCTTTAAAGAGACAGTTTTCAGAATTGCCGTCTCTGTCGAACAGGCCGCTGTCTGTGTGAGCGGTGGTGAATTGGACACGTCAAAGAGGACAATGTGATCTTTTCTGGTCCGGAAGAGAGTGTGTAACACGATCTGCAGCTTAAATGGTGCGAGACAAAGAGTCAGTGGATTGTCATGTATCACTACTGCCACTGTCCTGCAAGAGACAACAGTGGGTGTGTGTCATCGCTCAGTTTCCAGTTGCTGTTGTTTTGTGCAAGTCATGAGTGATATTCTTACACCATGTGATCTGACCTTGCCTTATTATCAGTGAATATCATGCTACAACCGAGACTGATAGCCTCGCAACTCACTAGCATTTTATTTCAGGAAGAGTCAGTTACAGGTTATTATAGTAAACAAAGTAGTGAAAGCCTGCTGAGCTCGTTTTAACGTTGGGGAGTAGTAATCCTCATTTGCTTATAGCTGTTGGAACTCAGGCCAGTAAGGATGAGCCATACATTATCTGACATCATCACTGTTGACTCTTCAAACAGCCTGGGGAACAGGTGTGTCTGTGTGTAACTTCAGTTTTGGGTAATTAGAGTTTTAAATGAATGTCATACAAGTTTCATGGGCCTTGGAAATTTCTAACAAATGATTTAATATCTAAAAATTCAAATCACTTCACAGCCTGAGTATGACATTTTAACCTCACTGCAGTGAAAGGTTGAGGGGGGTGTGCGTTTGTATGTGTGCATGATGGCGTTTGTTTTCGCTGCAACTAATCCAGCTCGTCTTACCTCGCTCTACCAGTAATCGTGGGAAAGAATGCAGCTCCTCTACTGTACTTGTTTTCCTTTGTGTCGGAGGTGTGGCCGGGTCGCTGTGTGAAGCGCTGCCACTGCTTCTCATGACAGTCATACCTCCCAGGTGTCACCTTTCCAGATCATCGTGTTGATACCGTAATGGGGAAAGACTCCAAACAAACTGGAGCTGGAGTGACCTCATTTGCCTCGGGAGGTTCACAGCGTTCAGCCCTGGTTTCACTTTACATTCATCATTGTGCTCTGAAACCATAATTAGTGTGAAAGATGATTCAGATGGAGCCGGTCCAGATTCCCTCTCGGTAACAGAAATGATTAGGATCTTATTGCTAAAACCTTATTAGAAGAACTGATCTAATGATGTAGATCATTATACTGTGCCCAATACGAAACAATTAAACTTAGTGTATAAAATTGGTGATATTAATCCTGTTTAATCCTGAAGTATTAAAACAGCACTTTTACACTGCATTTCAGTTGCTGCATTTATGAACACGACGCAAAGAATTAATAGCTAAAGCTCATTTGAGATGCTTGACCCCCAAATTCCAATATGTTATGCTTTCGAACACATGTATGCTTTCGCAACTTGCTCTTCAGTTCTCCTCTGTACACATCAGCAAAAGGCCCCAGAAGGGTAAATGCCGACCACTTGGCCAAGGTTTGGTAGGGCTCCACCACATTTGGGCCCATTTAAAGCAATGTTTCCCAGCCGTCAGCAGCTGCTTTCCATCTAGTGGCATTTTCCTTGTCTACCCCCCCCCCAACGCCATCCCCCTTCCTCCACCACCATCCCCTCTTTCTTCACGTCAAACTTGGCAGGCAAGTTTACACTCTGATTTTCAAAGCCGCCCTGTTCTCTGTCAAATGTTGCGTGGCAACATCAAACGCTCTGCCGGACAGAGCCTTCCTGGGATTCCAGCGTGGTGGGCGGATAATTGGAGGCAGGCCTCAGCGGATCTGGCAGATGTGTGATGAGTTTTCACTGGAGCTTTTTTTTTTGTTTTTGTTTTTTTGGAGTAGTGTGTATGTGATGTGGGGGTGGGAGGGTGTGGGAGTGTGTGTGGGGGGGGTGAGAGATGGATTTTAGACAGAAAACATAAGGGCTTTCTTTGTTGTCGTCCCTTGCTCCCTCCCTAAAGCTGGCCACAGGGGCGTCTTATTGGCCCAGTGGCCAAGTAAGGGCTGAGTGTGGCAGTAAACATTGCATACAGACACGATATCTGAACCCAGCATGTGGAATTTGATGTCTTAGGTCTGACTCACAAAGCCTGTAAGCCTCCAAACATTTCCACATGTCCTGTCCTTCTCTTTCTCTGTTTCACTTTTTCTGGAAGCTGACTTTTTTTCTGTTACTTTTGCAAGAAACACCCAGATAATTACTGGGCACTCTTGTCTGGGGGTCGACCGCAGGTTTGGATGAAGGTCACAGCAGTTGCTGTCAAACATATAGTGATTACAAAGACACTCAGGAATTCCCCCGCTTTTCCCTCCACCCGCTCACCCCACTGTAAAAGCAGGAATGCTGGACTTGGATTCTTAGTTTTCCTGTCCATCCATCATTGAGCAAGCATAACAGGGACCCAGACCAGCTCCTCCCAAGCCAAGGGTGGGCTTCCACTGAGAGTGCAAGAGGCCAGGGCTCAGTGGAGGGCTGTGGAGAGGAAAGAGAGGGTGGGGGGGTTGTTGGGCTCGGGAAATTGTTAGACAGAGAGGGAAATGGACAAAGGAAAAAAAATACATGCAGACAGAGTTCCAAGTAAAAAAAAAAGAATGAAACACAGCCCTCCCATGTTTTTGTTAAGTCCCTTGGGCTCATGCAGACAGTATTAAGTTAAATTTTTTTCGTTTTATACAGGAAGGCGGTGCAGATGTTCCTGAGAGCAGGCTTGCGGTTTCCCTGTTTTGCTTTTGCTAGTCTGTTCCCGGCTGTCCGGCATTGCCAAGGCGCTCCCTTACTCGGTGCTGGCGTTTTTGTTTTTCCTGAGAGTGGGGCTCCAACAGGAGGGTCATCTCCAGGCCAGCTCCAAATGAGAAATAGTTGGCCGGCTGCCCTGGCGGCCGCTCAAATCCGCCCTTTTGAAAAGATTACTGTGCTGCTGCTGCTGCCGCCTCCTGTGGGGCATGCCAGATCTGCTGAGGGGAGAGGAATGTGCAGGAGGGCTGGAGGAGGAAGGGAGTGGGGAGGAGAGGGGGGCACCGTGGGGCCACATTTCATTCGACCTCTTTCAGAAAGTTTTTCTCATTACTTTTCTTCTCGCTCTCCTCCTCAAATGTTTCAATTTGTGTTGCACAGAACAGGACGTGGACTGTTCCCAAATAAAACCTGACAGGGTTTTTCCACCCAGCCAAGAGCTGTGTGACACAGTCCAGTTCAGCCCCCTCCCCTGGTTGTCTTTTGGCTGCTTGTTTTTGTTTCTTAGGGGACTAGTGATGAATGATCGATTGATAGCGTTAAGGCCCACTGTGGGACTGCCGCAGGCTATCTCTGCTAAGCTGCTTTGCCTGATAGGCTGCTGACTGTGGAGACTCCAAAGCCGGAGCAATAAAAGTTGATTTGTGGGGGCATTGTGAGAAGCCCCAGACACTTAAGAGAGGTGTGCATGTCTCCTCTGGCCTGTCACAATCAATACTACCCCACCACCGCTGGGCCTCTCTGTCTCCACCATGTTTACTCTTAAATAATGCATCACACTCTCGCACAAATACCTTCCATTCACACTAGAGATGGAGACCATTAGCCGTGGAACAATAAAAAACAGCCTCTGCGTCCTCTTTCTTTTTATACAACCAGCAGATAGAGCATTTTCCTTCTTTTGAGTGCTTCTGCGAGGCATCATTTTAGTGCTGCCTGACCTAATTTAACAACCTCAACATCCAATCTTTTCAGGCTCTGATTACACACCCGCCTAGTTTCAGCTCAGATTAACCTCTGAAAAGAACTCTATAACAATTAGTGGAACAATGAAGATAAAAGGTCTTGCCTGAGCTAGGTTGTCTGAACCTGACATATTTTGCCCCTCGTAACTGCTTGCCCTGAGGGGACGCATGCTTCCATGTTGTATTTATGAATGTACATAAAATGCTATGTTAACAAGGCGTCAAGCAAAAGGAAACACTTCTCTGCTATAATATATTACGGTTTATGATTTTCTTAGTGATCATGTTACTGGAGACTTTGATAAATGCTGAGTAATTACATCACTGCTCCACTATAAGAATGTTGGAGCCTCCCCAGGGGTCATTAACTACTGACGGATTTGGAGTGATGAGGCCTTGGTGGGTGGTCCTTATCTGAGAGTCAGGAAACAGGGCCAGACCCATAAACACCCTGCTCACCACAGAGGAAGCACCCGTGTAAGGAGACCACACCCCAAGTTGCTGTAAACCTTGAATGTGCCCAAAATATAAGAAAAAAGGGGCTTAAAGCTTCATCCAAATCTCAGACTCTCACAGCACTTATGGGAGCAGCCGAGGCAGAGAAAACAACAACAACCCAGCTTGGCTTAATTTGCAAGACTGGTCAGTTCCAGTAAACATCACCACGCATGCAGGCAGAGCATTGCTATCAGTGTGTCTGCTCCACGCCGACACTATAAGAATAGCAGTGTGTGTTCCCAAGTCACATCATCTGCTTAGCAACACGCACGCTGGGGAGAGTAGGACAGAGCGATGTGATTGGGGGAGACCAGGACCCTCAGGACACCGAGCGCTAATTGCAAAGCTGTTTTTCTCCTCCATTTTTAACAGATGCAATACGCCAGCCACAGAAAAGGGGTTGCATAACAGGATTTTACAGCAGATACCCCTCCTCCTCCTCCTCCTCCTCCTGTGTGACTCTCCCTTTATTTCCATCCTTTTATGCACTCCCCCCCTCTTCTTAGCAACTCCGTCTCTTCCTCTCCGTCCTCTCATAACAGCTGGAGCTGGGCCAGATTTTTCTAATGGTATTTTAAAGATTACAGACAGACAAAATAGTGAGAGATTCAGAGGTGTTAATATGATTTTACTGCAACCTGTGTAGAAAATGCATGTATATGTGGGTATTTGGGACACAAAAGCAAAATCCTTTGATAATTGGTTTAGAGGCAGTGTTGTTGACCTGACTTGGGTCTCTGGCAGTCGTGACAAAGAGCTCAGTGTGGCCAGCCTTTGTGCTGCAGAGCTGGAAGAGCGGTTTCCATATTGGGACAATATGCGGCGCAACCTCTGACCCTGCTCAGAGGCGGTGGCTAGAGAGCACTCGGAGATTTGCTATCCAGAAACACAAAGCATTCCAGGCTCACACACATCTACAAATAAGAGAAACAGAAAACATGTTGGCACAAATAGACGGCGCACACATGCACACCAACTGTTACTTTTCTTTAATCAACCCTCCGGGCCAAAAATTACACATGCAAGCGTTTTGCTGTCTGACGGGGGCAGGGCAGACTTGGCTGGGGGAGCTGAGAATATTTGCAACACATACACACACGGACTGATGATCTCACTATGTAAGGGAAGGCGAACATGAAGTATTTGTTGCCACAGGGCCAAGAGAGAGAGAGTGTGTGTGTGTGTGTGTGTGTGTGTGAGTGTGATTTGTTGTGCTTTGTGGGAGATGGGAGTGGGAATTAGACATAGCTGTTGTATGAGATTTTGTCCGGTACAGTTCCCACATTGGTCCCAGAAAAAACAAAGAAGAATTACGCAATGCAAATGTTACTCAACCCTGATTACAGTCTTTCATGTGAACACCAGGAAAAGGATTGTACTGTACGCCAGGGTGTGTGTATGTATACAATGAATATACAAAATATAAAGGACATTTTGCACAAAATATCAGCTTCTCTCAGTCTTACCGATTCAGAAAGTGCCTCTACTGTTTTGTACTTTCACTTTGTGCATGCATGCATGTTCATGTGTGAGAGTGCATGTCCTCTTATTGGAGCAACACACTCTTATTCACTCTTTGCATGTTTGGCTGACTACATCTGCCATCCACAATAACCCTCAGAGTGATGTCCAATGTGCTGACTATGTTCTGATGTTTGTGTGCTTGGTTAGCGAGGGTGAGGATAGTCCAGAAATAGAAATGTTTCATGAAAACATCAGAATGGAGAATCATTTCACTGTAAAGGCTGGTTTCATAATCGCCCTGGAGGAACCGAGGCTTGTCTGTTCCATTTGAGCTCCCCTTTTGCCCTAATTCACTTCTGCAACTCGAATGTATTTAACCCAATGTCAGCTACCCTCGCTCTCTTATCTCAGCCTTTACTCCTGTCAGGTCATGTTTGTTACAAAAGACTTGAGTGCTTTTTTTTTTGTCTGGGGAAGTGCTGTTAACATCAGAGCTATGATGATGACTGAGTTACAGTATGTGAGGCAGCAATCATCTTCCCTCTGAACGCCAGTCAGGAGAGGGAGCACAGCCATGAGTAAACAAGGTGTGGCTCTGTTGAGATGATTTTCAGAGGAAATTCATTTCCCTGGCCAATCAGTCTCTGAGTCATTCTGTTTTTTCTCTCCCAGGATTTGTGTGCAGCACTGACAGCAGCCCAGTCCCAGAGCCTTTCCTGGCAGGGTGTGCTGAAATAGACTTGTCAGGGCTCAGGGCACAACAGAAAATGTTTATGTAAGTGGTCAGAAATAGGCAGCACATTTTGTCATGTTTAACGTTAGTCATGAGTTCACCAACTCTCTCAGCACAGCATCAAACCACTATTGAATGTGGCCTCTACTTTTTGTGATTCTACAGACATGCTAGCAGCACTGTGAGGCTGTACGCTAATGTCAGCATGCTAACAAAGACAATGGTAACATGTTGATGTTTAGCAGGTATAATGTTTACCATGTTAACTGTCTTAGTTGAGCATGTTAGCATGCTAACACTTGCTAATCAGCACTAAACATAAAGTGCAGCTGAGGCTGATGGACACTAGTTTTGCAGATATTTGGTCATAATCCAAAGTAAAGGCCTATCAAAAAAAAATGGACCTGATGATGATGCTATATGGAAGGGATCACCAAAGTTATTACAATTCATCCTGAGGGGGACATGAATGTCTGTACCAAATTTCATGGCAATCCATCCAAAATTTGCAGAGACACTTCACACAAAACCACAGATGACGAAAGTGAAACCGACTTACACACCAAGATTTCCATTGCTAGTGTAGCCAGAAAGCTAAGCAAATCAGGGCATGTACTCATGAAACCAGGAGAATGTTCACACTGCAATGTTGCAACACTAGCACAGGCCCACCATTCCATATATGATGTCCCATATGACTTACTAAACATTATGCTGCATACTGTGACGAGTCAAGCGCAAAATTGAATCACATATTTCATAACATGAATGAACAGCAGCTTCTGACAAACGCAGCATTTCAGATGTCGCTTTGTTATTGCAGAGCCAGCCAGTAAATTCCACAGGGGTGTCTCTGCTGACCTAACATAATGCCCCTTTCATCATATACATATATTGAATATGTAAACTGTCCCACGCCTACCATCCTCAGCATCTTCAATAGTGTGAAAGCCATACACTGTGAGCTGTTTATCACTGGGATGTCCTCACTTGCATACAGATATTACAGGCACAATGACTCAGATACAAGGCCTAATATATAATGTGATGTGAAGCATTTATACGGCCTAGTGAGCCCATGTTTTCTTGTTCCAAGCTAGCTAAGAGTAAAGCTAAGCTAATCCTTATAGAAAACTCTGTGCTTTGTTCCCTAAAAATAACCTCTATACCAATTTGAAAGAAAAGCAATGGTCTGATTGTTAAATGGCAAATCCAAACCTGTCTCGCCTCACTACATGCTAACCCAGCCCGACTCCAGCCTGAATACTGGATCAATGCAAATCCAGATCAATAGGCTTATTAGAGCTGCAGTTGAGTGGTGAACAAAGCCGATTAGCTGAGTCTCCACAGCGTGTCCCCTCAGGTTGAAGAGAAACACAGGAAAGGTCACCAGTCACAAGGTCATTGCACCCTGTGGAGCTGCTAGTTGTATACTGAGGCAGCCCTCACCCTCTCAGCACATATGATTAATAGAATTATTAGACTCTTGGAAACATTGCACTCTCTGTGCTCGCTCTGATCCATGCAGAAATCCCATTGATTTTTAATCATGTTTAGCTCCCTTTTGGAACAATGCTAATGATAATGTTAGAAGGAACCACTCGAACCCCTAAATTTGTAATTATAAAGATGTATACTTAAAAAGAGGTTTACAACAAGCCTTGCTTCAAAAATGTCCTGCTAGTGTTTCAAAGGTCAACAAGTGCAATAAGCCTTCATTTGAGACTATTTCTGTGAATGCCTGAGGCTGAGCAGTGAGGTGCGAGCTGATGGTGAGTCTGTGACGGTCAAAGAAGGCAATGTTCTCCATTCAAAGGATATGACATGAGTGGAGTAACAGCTAGGCTCATTTTGTTACCTTTTTACCCAAGAACATGTCTGAAAACCTGCCAAAAGACACTCAGGACTTTGTGAGTTCTGCCTCTATAGGTGGCATAAGACTGCATACATGGAGGGAATGAAAGAGACGTATTCATGTCTTTAGGGTAATTTCATGATCATGGGTACCTGGGGCCTTATAAATCAGAAACTTATAGGCTCTCAATGACTAACATGACCATTCAGTGGTACGTACAATGGATTAGTTAATAGCTTATTTTCTTCCATTTGAGTATAGCCATTGATAAGATTGAGTCAGGTATAAAATAAAAGAAACAAATGCTGGATAAATAATTTGTAAGGTGGTTAACGCTATGTAAACATTAGAAAAAGGACTAAATAAACATTGGGTTTCATGTGAAAACAGAGATGACTGTGTTTAATTGGAAAAGCAACTTTCCCGAGACCTTTGCATATATGACTAATGATATATGACTAACACCGAAGATGAATGGGCTGCTCTTTCTCCTTCTCCACAGAGATATAGGCCTTGTGTTTTGATCCCTGCCTTGTGAATGGAAGGCTCTCTACGCTATGTATCCTGAAACCCAGTAGTAATGGGGGGAGTAGGACTGTCTTGGTCAACTCTGACCCCCCCACACAAAGGCCACCTTTGACTGGGAGGCCTGTAATGAATTGGAGGCGGGAGCCGAGCAGAGGCCAGGGGAATATCTGATGACTAAGAGGCTGCGAGCGCCACTGTACACGACTGTGTGATTAATGAATGCAGCATCATCACAGACTGGCCTTCACCCAACTCTCTGAGGTCATCACCTCCACTCCTGCTCTTATGTTACAGCGTGGAGCTGCCAAGACTAATTTAATAAAGGAAATGTATTCTTTAACATATGGATTATTTCCTTCAATTGAAGCAAACTTGCATGTCATTTGGGTAGTTTTTATAAAGTCAGTGAGGTGTGCTGTAGTCTGCGGATATTGATCTGGAGCCTTATGTCTTGTGTGCTGGCTCAGGGTTTATTTGCAGCTGCTGTTACTGGAAATGGATCCCCCGAGCGATCTGGATTCAGCTGATCCAATTAAACGCTGTGAATAATTGATCTGACAGTGAAACTGAGCCCTGTCACATGGGAGCGGTGACATCATCATTTAAGGGTTGAAACCGTACTCCTGTGCAGCTGGACTGCCCCAGGTCGTTTGTTCCACAATCAGTCCACTGTATCTGATTACCGCCTGTGAAGGACACAAAGCAGACCATGAGGACAGAAGGGGAGGATACACTGGCATTATCACGCTCAGCAAGACTGTACAAAGACAACAGACTCACTGATAGCCAGGGCTTGGGAACTCATGAGATTGTCACATGTTGCAGTCTGCACTAAACTGAGAGAAATTAAGTTCGATTTCATCTGGTTACACTGCTGAAGTTGAAGTTACTTTCTATCTTTCTTTGTTTCCTTTCTCACAGTCCTTATTTGCCTCTCATTTCAGGGCTGTGCGAGCTGTGCTGCATTGCGTGCTACAAAGGCCATTCCTAAACAAGACCTCCATGTGAACCAGATGGACTCTGCATGGGTCGATTATCTTCCTGGCCATGAAATAAGGTGCAAATAGGAGCCATCTTTGACCCTGGCCTTGGAGGAAGGTAGACTGTAATATCTAATGAAACCCCTCCAGATAGGTCTGCTCCTGCCGCTCGCCACCTTTTCATCTAGATCTGCACCGCAAATGAGAAAAGGAGGCTGTTCATCCAACATCTTGTCTGAATTAGACTTGAACCCTTGGGCAGGAACAGGGGGAGGTCTGCTCTCAACGTCTCCCCTCGGTTTCTCACGGAGGGAGGAAAGGGTGTGGGGTCCCGCTTACAGCTGACTCTCATGCTGCAAACATTTTGCTGGGTTGGCACTTCTGATCTGGTCATTATGAACTCATGGGCCTGATGAAATCATCCAGAGAGTTTCTCCCCATGTGGCCACACAGTCATCGTGCATCACTGTTTAATGTCCAGGTTCGCAAAGTGGAATTATTGCTGTCTGCCTGTGGAAAGTCTAGAAACTCATCAACTGAGCCTGATTCAGACAACAGCATGTGCTACTTTGTCCACAGCAGGTGTTTAATTGATCGTTCCAATCTTATTCATTTGCCTTCTCTCTCTGGCCGAAAAGGACAGTCCTTTACCACTTTGATCATGAAATGAGATTGAGAATCCATGCTAGTGGCCCAGGCAATAACTCAGGTATCTGTAGAAAAAAGCTTATGTAAATACTAGTATCAGACAGATGAAGAAACACAGGGAAATACTCTTCTTCACTTTCTTTCTGAGAGGAGTTAGATGAGAAGATCGTTACTAGTCTCATGTCTGTGCGTTAGGTACGGAATTAGCTAGCCTGATAATCAGACTGAACTGCTCTTGTGTTTCAGTCATTCAGCCTGATATCATGTTCATGTTAGTCCATTTCTTGTTGGGGCTTGAGGGGTGGAGATTTTGTTTTGCCCTAACCAATCAGTAGCAAGTGATGTATACATCCCAGCAATTTTCTTTCAGTTGACATGGTAGCTGTTGTAGCTGTTGCTAGCAGCTGTTAAATGTTTTGCAGTTTAAGAGTTTTTATTTTTGTAACAAACAAATACAGTGTGTTCATTGGTGTTGGTGAGAGCCAGACCAGCTGCTTCCCCCTTCTTCCAATCCTTGTGCTAAGCTAGACTAAAAAGGCTCCAGCCCAACCTTAACCCTAACCCAAACCAGTCATCTTCTGTGGTTCTTAGCCTGAACCCAATTTAACCAGTCAACTTATTGACGCCTAATCATAACCTCACATTAACCTAAATTGAGCCCGAACACCGCCAGTCATGGAGTTACAAATCCACTTTGATACAAGAAACATATTTCCCATAATGCTTAACTATTTCTTTAATTAATAAGCATTTCAAGTTGAGCAACAAGTTGAGCTTCTTACATGTGTTATACGCAAATTAATGGCAATATCCACAACTAAAGCAACTGAATAAGTACTAGCCTACAGTAGCGGTTTGTCTGGGTAGTCACCTCTCCAATATTAACTGCCAATCTACTGTATCTAAAGTGAAGATTAACTTGATTCAAGTATGCCTCTTTTTTCCCCTGTTGAGAAGGTTGACAAAAGCAAACATGGCCGTACCCACACATTTCTCTATGAATTGAGTCATTGGACCTTCATGCGGGCAATGAGGGGACCCTGTCAGTTAATTAGACGAGGGTGGTGATGGCTCCATCCATCACCTTACGTTTTCTTTCACTCTGAGACAAGTCCAGTTGGAACATTTCCCTCATCCGTCAAACCAGAGAACGTTTCCAACTGCAAAGACCACCAATGGGCGGAGAGCTGGAATGAAATCTTTCGAGCAACACACTGACATGAGCTCGACCTCCCAGGAAAGGTCATGCGGTGTTACCATGGCAACAGAGAACACCACCGGTATGTTAAAAAGGTAGCCAGGAGGGGTGTAAGGGGGCGTCTAAACTGAATCCATGGCTGCGGAATTTCAATGGGTGAGTGCGGATGCATGTTGAATATTAAAATATTCTCTAATCTCTAAATGTAGTCGGAGGAACCGTGCCTCTATTCATTACACCACTCTGATGTTCCATAACCATTAACATCTGTTAAAGCCCAATATGCACCACAACACATCCAGCTCTCTGGACAAGGAGGGTATTTTTAGACATGTACTCATTAGTGCTGAGAGATCATTTGTAATGAAGGACGGGAGGGGAGAAGGAGGCCAATAACACAGTGAAAGATGGTATCCATATTCAAATACCTGAGGAGCGAGTGGGTTTAACTGGTAGTGAAATGAGTTGGGGTGAGATGTGAGGGGCAGGCCAATTAAAGATTTTGAGGAGAGCGATACAATAAAATAGTCAGGGCAAGGTCAAGGAAATTATACAGCACATTATGCATTACGTGAAAGCTTCTAGCTCTGTTTCTAAAACATAGACAACATATGTAACCTCTAACTAATTACATATGCTTAAAAGACTGTCATGTTCCCTGGACTGGGATAAGACCTATTGTTCTCGCTGGGATCAACATTCCTCCAGTAATTCAGCCATAATTCAAATGAGCTCGTCAGTTCTATTAGCAGAGCAGCTATCATTCAGAATCACGCATGGTATCGATTAATGGACTCACTGAGAACCGTTCAATTATTCCACTCTGAAATGATATATATCCTGCAGTCAACATGTACCATATTTCCTGTTGTGATCATACATTGGTGGTATTGAATTGTGGGAGCGTTATCTGCTTTTCTATAATGGGATTCTGTTTTAATTTGCTGCAGGAAGGTAAGTGCCATGCAATCCGTCTCTTTCTCCAGGTGGAGGTTGGATTGGATAAGAATATAGTGCCATTGTCTAACAAAGTGAGAACACAAACACAGATAGAGTGGTAGACAGCCATGCCACTTCCCTCCTCCTTCAGCGCTTACAGTGGGATGTAGCCTGATACAACAGTGCCCCCTGGAGGACACACTGGTTAGTCAAAGTGTCAGTGAACCAGGGGCAAAACCAGGTGTTTTTACAGACTGAAAGTATTCAGAATATAATGTTTATGTAATGTAATTACTACAGTGCACTTAATTCAACATTTGTCTAATTACCAGATGCTGTACTGAATTCTAAATGTATCAAAGCGACATATAAAAAGAAACGCAGCCATGCAGTCCAAATATGCTTTGGCGTGCCCCAGCCTTGTCCCACCAGGCTGACACTGTCACTGGCAAAACAGGAAAACACAATGGATTGATGGAGGGACTCATTTGCCAGAGCGGCCTTTGCTGCCACACAATTAGCAGCAGAACAGTGGGCACACCAAATATCCAAGTGCCACTCCACAGGAAGGCCAACTTGGTCTGTGGCTCCAAACGGAGTTGGCCAATTTGGCCGATGACTTCACTGGCGTGTGAGGCCAGTCTTTGTCCTCCCCAGCAGCCGGCAGATGGGAGAGAAACGTGGCCAGGTGCTGAGAAGGACAGTCACTGATGGAGTGATAATATCAGTATTAATATATATTCATGATTGGAAATTAAAACATCTGATGAAATCCAGCTCCATCACTAGTGCTGTGCAGTGGACTCCGCCAGCTCATATTTTGTCACAGAATGTGTTTTGTCTTTGTAAAGGTATTTTTCATTGTATTTTTACATTTTGCAATGGATTTATTTATGAAGGTCCAATTGTCTTATAAAATAAGGAAAACAATGACAACTGTAACAACAAATATAAATATATAGACAGTTTGTTAGTATTTAATATACAATATATGTGTATATACAGTACGTGTATATGTATATGTGTGTACATTGTATATTGCTCCTTAGTATTTGACTTCATGTACAAAAGCAAAGGTACAAATGCTCCTCTGTTGCTGTCCCAGGGTGAGATTTGTTTTCTTTTGTTTAGTTCATTCACTGATACCTTGCTATTCTCCATAACCAAGATAGATTTTAGTTAATCTGTTAAATTAGCCATAACCTTAATGAGTTTTGTATTAGAGCCTGACCAGTAGATTGGCATGGTTGATATTGGCCACTTTTAGCTTATCACAGATATATCAGTATCACTTTATATGTCATCCAAAAATTAAGAAAAAATGTAGCAATAAAGAAATATCAAAGATATGTTTGAGCACTGCCAAATTTATTTAAATATGGGGATAGAGTGAGGGGGAATGACATGCAGCAAAGGTCCCCAGCCAGAATAGAAACAAAGGACATTGTGTTCCCATGGTATGTGCATAAGACCACTCCACTAGGATATGGAGTCTAAGTGTAAAATGTTCCACTTGGCACTAAGTACATACTGTATCATGGTCACAATACTTTAA
This sequence comes from Maccullochella peelii, assembly GCA_002120245.1. NCBI lineage: Eukaryota > Metazoa > Chordata > Actinopteri > Centrarchiformes > Percichthyidae > Maccullochella > Maccullochella peelii. Next base: position 29,709 of record LKNJ01004191.1, on the reverse strand, counting down.
TCCCCAAATAAGGGATCCTTATCAGTCTTGTCAAGTGCTTATATTAAAAAACAAATACTGGGTGATTTATCATTAACTGATTTTATGTCAAACAGTATGTAGATGCGTATTAGCCTTAAAGGAACAGTTCAAAATTTTGGGAAATACACTTATTCAATTTCCTGCTGAGATATAGATGAGAAGATTGATACCACTCTCATGTTTGTACAGTAAATAGGTAGCTGGATCTAGCAGCAGCTCTATAGCTCACTAATTAACACACTGTATCTGGTACAAAGGAATGGTCCTACACATAACCACCTGTAAAACGGCAAATTGTCATTTTAACACTTTAGATAACCTATAAAATGTTAATTGGTGAGCTTTAGAGGTGCTGGAAGATTGATGTTCCTCTGGACATAGCCAAGCTAGCTTTTCAGTCTTTATGCTAAGCTAAGCTAACTGGCTGCTGGCTCTAGCAGCATATTTATTATACAGTGTGTGGTATCAATCTTCTCACCTACGTCTCAGCAAGAAAACATGAAAATTAATAATTTCCCAAAATGTTTAACTATTGCTTATTATTAGTTGAGCTCTAATTTGTATGTATATTTGTTGCATCAGCACAAAAGATGTATTCATTTGGGTTTATGAAATCGTATGTTTCCATCAGATCCTACATTTGAAATGAACTAAAGCAGAACAAATAGGTGAAAGGCTTCAGTGCACAGCTATCTAAAGGAGATAGCTCTGCACTTTCACCTACTGTACATGTGCCACCCACACCCCAAGAGCCTTAAGATTTTATCGTGCACAGAGCTGTCATACAGAGGATGCTGAGATAACGTACTAAAAGAGGGTACAGATGTACTGGTCCTTGAAATATTAGAAAGAAATGATGTCAGTAATCAATAGCCTAGCATTGATTACAGCATCTCGCAGCAATGAAATGTTGTTATATGTCCTTCACTGGAGATAATGTACAGCAGTGAAAAAGCTCTTTGGGACGGCATTATCTGTAATGTTCTTTGCAGAATGGCATGCCTCTAATGACAGAGCACAGCATGCACTCATAGGGAAAAACACTTGATAGTGCTTACAGAGCTTGATGGAAAAAAAAAAAAAAAAAAACGCAGTCGACAGGATGGCAAGGGTGACTCAGACCACAGGGTGTTGATTTCTGAGAAAGTGGCTCAGGAGGCTGGAAGTATGAAGACAGATGGCCACATGGTGCACCGATTCCCCTATGAGGCTTCACACACACAACAAGAAATCCATTTATGAGATGGCTCTCTAAGTGTAATGCCACAAATTTGGGTCTGATGAAGAACACAGGAGCCGAGTGCCAGCAACGGGGACTCTCAACCATCCCTAAAAGGATTTCTGAGAGCCCAGATGTGCCGCGCATTGAATTTGATTCAACCGTGTTTATCCCTACAGGGGCTTTTAAAAGGACGTCTTATCAGGTTACATACAGTGTACAGAGAGTTATATATTCAACAGAAATATTTGGGGTGATTGTATTGTGTCAGTACACCAGCAGCATGAATACAAGCTCTGAAAACACCCAAATATTCCTTATATTAACCAAAAAATTGCTGAAATGTCCGACTAAAAGGAGTGAATTGAATCACACACTGACATGCATCAATAATTATAATCCAATAATATATTATACATTATTCTGAAATGGGCCATTGTGCATAATAAGTACTTTTTGGTACTTTAAGTTTATTTTTATGCTAATACTTATGTACTTGTACTTCAATAACAGATATGAGTACTTCTTCCACCACTGATTAAGAATGAAAACGTGCAAAAACTTTGTAATCAGGTGCTACCTGCCCATTTGTTAAGTGCTGACACACTGAATGTTGCCCTACAAACAGATTTGCTGACTGACTGGTATTGATTTTTTGGAGGTACCAGACAGAATAGGCTTCTTTCCAATAAGGATCAATACAGGTGTCTAGGACAGCATCTTCTATGAATGGAGCTGTGATCAACCCCAACTCTTGAAATTAATTATACTGTGTTTATAGTCATGCTAGCGGCACAGCTCTAGGGATAGCAAGGTTAGTCTGTCGGTCCACCACTGGTCCAGACTGAAATATAATATTTATATATGATAACAACAATGAAATGAATTGCTATGAAATTTTGTACAGATGTTTGTGGTCCCCAGAGGAGGAATCTTAATAACTTTGTAGATCCCCTGACATTTCCTCTAGCGCCACCAGCAGGTTGACATGTATGGTGTTGGGTGAAATTATTGACAATTGGATTGCCATGAAATTTGGGTCATTGACTTTGGTTCATGACTAAATACTACAGCTGAGGCTGACATTACCATCACTAGCCTGTTAGTGCTAATAAGCTAATGTTAGCATACTAACATGCTAAACTAAGATGGTTAACATGGTTAAACATTATACCTACTTAGCATCATCACGTTAGCATTGCCATTGTGGGCATGTTAGCTTGATGACGTTAGCATTTACCTCAAGTACAGCCAAACAGAGCTGCAATCATGGCTGTAGACTTTGTTCACCTACAAGAAACAATTAGCTCGAATTTATGAGAAAGATCCACAAGGTTGAAGGATTCTTTAGTAGTTAATGATGAAAAAGATCTTCAGATCAAAAAGATGAAAGAATGGTTAATTATGTGATTGAATAATGGTAATTGCTGGTGGTTTTGCCTCCTCCATCTAATCCCACCTATTGTGGTGGGCTCTTTCATTCATGGACTGTGACATCCCAACATGTTTAAACAAGACATGATTTGCTGCTCTCACCAGTCACAGAATGTTTCCATATGAAACCCCCTCCAAGAAAAGGAAAATCCAGAGAAAAAGATCAAATTGTAAATAATAAAATATATTTTAAATTTACGTGACCTTTCACTTAAATGCGAACAAACTCACTCAGGCAGAAAAGAGGTTTAACAGCTCTCAAACACAAGACAGGCGGGCTGATTGCAGAGAAGGAGGCAGAGTGGGTCTGCTTTTAGAGGCTGTGTTGGCTCGAGTGAAGCCAAACTGGACACAAATCATCTGGAGCACCATCCAGAGGGGTGGGCGTGTGGGTGGGTAGGAAGGCAGAGCAGATAAAACGAATCCTAAAAAGCTCCTGGCAGCTGAATAAAACAGTCCCAAAGGCTGTCTGTCATGGCGTGGTGTTCAAGCGTTGGCCCCCTCTTTCTGTTTCTGGCTTTGCTCATGTCCTGGTTTCACAGTGCTTTCATCTCCCTCCCTGCCTCTCCCATAGGTGCCTGTGTAATTACTACTGACACAAAGAGGAAGAGGCAAGCATGAATCCACAAACATTACAAAAGTAATTCATTCCCGTCGATTCACTCGATCTTTCAATTCATCTGCCAGTTTGATGAGCTTGCCTTTTTCTGTCTTATTTCTCTGCAACCTTGTTAAAAGACCTAAAAGAGCTTTGGGCTCAGGTAATCACCACTACCTGAATTTACTGCCACATATTTAAATTATGCAATGAAGTTATCTTGCTTGATTCTGCCAGTGCTGAATATTCTAATTTCTAGACTATAAACACTTCACTATAGAGCCTTTAATAGCACATTGAGCATGAATCCTATCTCATAGCTTCAGTCTGCAGGTGCAGGTGTAGAAGTAGACACCTCCTTCTGAATAATTTAAGAGCAAATAAAATTGTTCCTTCACAGTCTTTTAGAGAACTGCCTGTTGCCTAGTATTTACCACGGTTATGATATATTTATGACAGCAATGAGGAGGATGTTCAGATGTCTCCGTCCTTGATTTGGAAGGAACCGTCTAGCAGTAAACAACATTAGAGTGGGTGGTTGCAGTGGATACATATTGTAACCTTCATCTCTAACACCTGTCAGATAAAGACACAAACTCTGACACCAAGTGTGCCGTTCATATTTCTTCACACAGCACCGTGGTACCCGTTTAAGTGCAAAACATTTTTTTTTTTTTTGCGTTCCTCCGGAGAAATCCACACTAACATCATGATTGCATCACCTCACACACGTCTTTCCTGTGGACATGAAATCGGCACAACAGCTGGGATGTCAGAAGGTGTCATATTTGCAAGAGAAAACAGGTGAATAACTGGCTGCAGAAGCTTTCAGAGGATCCTCCTGACACACTGCCACCTCCCCTGCTGCACTGCTATGAACTGCTGAACTCCAGATGGGGCTGACTCTTTGACTTATTGAAGATTTACCAGGTAAAGTCTGCCGTCATGCCCTTGACCTTCAAAGATGCGGGGTGTGGCAGTGAGGGTTTGGGGGATTTGAGGGGGCAAGAAGTTGACAAACAACTTTTCTGACTTTGGCAATTGACAGCGTTGGCAGGCTTTCAACAGAGAGAATGCAATATCATTTGTAGTAAATTACCAGCACACACAAAAGGAACACAAGGCAGTATAAGTCAAGTTGTTCTGACAGCTCCCTCTGCTGCAGCACAGAGCAAGCCAAGAAAACTGCACACACACTTTTTACCCATGTGTGCCAGTAAAATGAAACAAAACACATACACCAACATGGTAAGATCCATTTTACATAAACTCCACCAGAGTCCACACTTCAGGTGGAATTTAACAGAATATTTCTTTATGGAATAATGGGGAACTTTTAAATTTAACATAAGCTGATTTGTAAAGATTTTCTCAAATCAAGTGGAAAACTGTACAACTGTGTGAAATTGTGTGGAAAAAGTGATATTTTCTTGCAACAAATGGTGCATCTTTCCTTGTTTCATAAAGATTACATTAGAGAGATCAGTTAGAGTGACAAACCAGGACAGGAGTGTGAGAAGAAAAGGCAGAGAGGCAGCAGCTGCCACAGTCTATCCAGCAGTGATACACAACAACAGCTAACCAAAGAAATCCTGTGATGTGAAAATATTATTTCTTGCTGCTCTCAGGAGACAGTGGGGTGGTATTTTTGAGGAGTAAATATAAGCAGTGAGAATGAATATTGTAATGTTTGAGCGAATATTTGGCTGATGTGGAGCAAAGTTTGCCAAGTCTGTTGTCTCTGATTTACAGTGCATTTAATGTAGACCAGTTGGGAGTTCTCACATGAAATGAGTTTTATGTAACAAGAGTACAAGAGCTTGGGGGAGGATGTACTGTGGGTGTGAAGAGGATCTGATCTCCTCTGCTGACTGGAGCTGAAACAGGTGGATGATGATTGAAAACAATGTGTTTTTCTTAAAAATGGGAGCTCAGAAACACAGCTTGAACTTGCTTGTAATGGCTTGAAAGGAAACGTGACAGCAGAACCTTTTGTTCCATATTCAATATAATCTCTAGGGGGAATAAAATCCCTGCAAACTATAGCAGGTGAAACATTCTCCTGTAGTTTAACCTGGCATAGTCTGTGAAGAGCACAATGTGAAGTATTCACAGATTGTGAACTGTGCCTTACAGTACATCCTCCTAGAATTATATTCTTCCTAATACTATCTGTAGACTGTTGTCATAATGTAAATTTTAGTGTAAATTTTAACTTTTATTTTGCCATGAAAATATCTAGGGTAAATGTAAATTTGATCAGCCAGTTTACAAATACTAAGGTTTAAGTCCAAGTCCCACAACACATCGCCCCCCTAGAAAACCCCCCAGATAGAAAGTCTTTCAAATATTTTACTTATTTAAATTTGTCGTATTTTATTAATTCAGCTATGTTTTCTACAAATTTTATTTCCCAAAGCCTGTTTCAAAACTTTCTCTGCACTTCCAGGAATACTATTTTGGTGGGGAAATACTGAATCCTTTTATTATTAGTATTTGAGTCTAAACATACTGGAATTACACTATAAAGTACACTATATAAATGTCTTGGATTTTTTTGTTGTTGCAGAATTTACAGTACATGACCTCAGTGTCCCCAATAGTAACTATGTCCCTGTTTAATATATAGTTAAATGGGTTGTACTGTAACTTTAAAAGACCACAGCAGGGTCTTTGTATTTTTTAACCCATTTACTACAACTCATGAATCCACTACCAGGAATGTTAAGTCTAAAGGTCTAAGGACAGCAGGTGCCACATGGTACTGTACAGTGTGTTTATCAGAGCTTTTTTCACTGAAAACAGCTGCCAGCTGTGCATAAAAATTAGTAGTTAGACTTAACCAAAACAATGAGCCGAAAGACGCTGAAACAATCTGTAGAGCTGAGGGAAAATGCAGAGGCGAGTGATAATTCTCAGTGGGTTAATTTCCATGGAAATTAATGGAAACCAAAGGCAGCCTGGAAATGAGAAAAAACAGATTATAGATCTGAAACTCTGAAATCTTCAGTAGTGATGTAAAGTTTCCATGAGTTGTAGTAAACAGGTTAAAACATGCAAAATCACTGGTATGGCCCTTTAAACAACACTGGCAGTGCTCCTTAAGTGGAGTGGACAGTGGCAGGATGTGTTTCTGGCGAGGTGGAAAGTCCAGAGTTAAGGCCAAGTGGGGCCTCCGGCGAGGCACCATGCTCCAGTTAACTGGAGTTCACCAGAGGTTAAATAGGCTATAACTTAACAACAGAAACTTCTGAAATATATGTACAGGCAGGGAAGTTGACAACACTATCGGACAACTCACGTGTATCCTCAACTGTCATTTTGATTTTGATGTCTGCTGGTGGGCGATAGTTTTGTCTTTGCAGCAAGGCTGATTCCTAAAACACACAGAGCAGAACAAACTCTGGTTGCTGCTTCTGCAACGAGGCTACGCACAGAGTAATTGTTTGCTCCGGCTCCTGGGACTTTGGGGAGACACTCCGCTGCTGTGCTCCTGACTGGTGAGTCCATTTTACCCCTGGCTACATGGTCCAGGCCACTGACTAAAGTACTGCTTCAGTGCCCACAGTGCTCTCAGAGGAAGTGACCTCAATACATCCAATAACCCTGCTCGCACAAGAATGACAGCTGTGGAAGATTGGAAACATACCAGGTTTCTTATCTTAGATACTGCTAAAATGAGAGCATTGCAGAGTGCATTGTTTTGGTGGTGTAAATTTCAAGGGAAGAATGATTTAAAGTTTTCTCATGCAGTTGATATCTAAATGACATCTTCAAGTGAAAAAGAAAAATTCAGCTGGCAACTATTGGTAATTATTGAGGAAGTGAAATAATATTTAATCATAATGAATATTTAATTTTGACTATCACATAAGTATAGCAACAAAAGTGGGCACACTTTATTTATCTTGGGCACAAAATGAAATACCAGTACTGTGGTTCTACATGCCGGCTAAAACCATTAATAATATGTTGATATTAAAAATGATTCAAATGTCTATGTGTGCATTTGTGTGATTGTGCAGTTATCCCACATTTTAGTAGCTTTTAACTCATTGCGATGGTTTTACATCACTTTACTGTTTTGATTCACTCTCACCACTCTCAACAGCATCGTTTTCAGCTGTAGCAGGTAGCTGTTTTCAGCCAAAAGCTGTGATAAACCCACTAAACGCTAGCTGCCTAGCACCAAACGGCAGGTAGCCATGCAAAAGAGCTAGCAACTAGCTAGTGAACATAGTGGAGCATTTAGCAGCTAAAGAGCCAGATATTTATCTCCTTAGGAGTTCCATCCCTCTATCCATTTTCTTCCGCTTATTCGGGGCAAGGTCGTGGTGGCAGCAGGCTAAGCAGAGTTGTCCAGACGTCCCTCTCCCCAGCAACGCTTTCCAGCTCCTCCTGGGGGATCCCAAGGCATTCCCAGGCCAGATGAGATATATAATCCTTCCAGCGTGTTCTGGGTCTAGTCTGGGGCTTCCTACCAATTGGACTTGCCCGGAAAACCTCTAAGGGGAGGCGTCCAGGAGGCATCCTGATCAGATGCCCGAACCACCTCAACTGGCTCCTTTCGATGTGAAGGAGCAGCAGCTCTACTCCGAGCTCCCTCCGGATGTCCGAGCTCCTTACCCTGTCTCTAAGCGTGAGCCCAGCCACCCTTCGGAGGAAACTCATTTCGGCCACTTGTATCCACAATCTCATTCTTTCGGTCACTACTCAAAGCACGTGACCATAGGTGAGGGTTGGAACGTAGATTGACTGGTAAATCGAAAGCTTTGCCTTCCGGCTCAGCTCCCTCTTCACCACAACAGTCCAGTACAATGCCCGCATTACTGCTCATGCTGCACCAATCTGTCTGTCCATCTCACGCTCCATTTTACCCTCACTCGTGAACAAGACCCCGAGGTACTAAACTCCTTTGTCTGGGGCAGTAACTCACTTCCAACCCAAAGGGGGCAGTCTTTGAAGTCCTCCAGCAGAACTATAGAGTCTCCAAGTGGTATCCCTTCCAGGACGCCACCCAGCAACTCCAAGAAGGCCGGATACTCTGAACTGCTGCATAGTGCATAAGCACAAAGAACAGTCAGAGCCTTCCTTTCCGGCTTACAAGGCACCCAACCCCGACGCCTATCCCTGCAGGTGGTGGGCCCACAGGGCGGTGGCTCCATGTCGTTCTTTCGGGCTGGGTCCAATTGAGCCCCATGTGTTAAGGCCTGGCCACCAGACGCTCACTGTCGAGCTCCCCTCCCGGGTCTGACCCCGGTTTCCCTTTTCCAGGCGAGGTGCTACAGCTCTTTTCTGGCTGATCCATCATGGGTTTGAGAATCGCTCTTAGTCTGGCCCCTCCCCTGGGACCAATTGCCTTGGGAGACCCTACCAGGGGCTAGTGCCCCAGACAACACAGCTCCCAGGGTCACTGGGGCACACAAACCCCTCCACCACGTTAAGGTGGCGATTCATGGAGGGCCTTAGGAGTTTCATAAATAAATTCATAAATATAAGAATATTGGACCTATATCACATAAACACAAAGTCTCCAAATAAATGCTAATGTTACTCCATGGCTGCTTGATGTATAAATAAGCAACTGTTAGCTAACATGTTTGCTATATCAACTTCTTAAGGTGGTAATATGTCAGTGTTGTGTTTTCAGTTGGTTGTGCTGCCCACAAGTGGCCAAAAAAATCAATGAATGCAGGTTATTTTGTAATGTTATTGAAACTTTTGAATTAACAAGGAAAGCAGCAAATGAAATCTTTAATTCAGAGGGATCTTCTGGGGATCCTAATAAAAATCTCTGAGATCTGAGGGGAATACCAGTGTGCAGTGTTCAAAATATCCTGTGTTCTCCAATCCTAGATCCGCAAACAGTTTATTTCAGCATCTTTTTTCCTCCTTAAAGTCACTACCAGATTGTTACGGTGAGTCTATGAGGTAGGGCCATGACTGATAAGACAGAAATTAACCAGGTTATTCAATCTACCTGAAGGCAGTCGATCCACCTACAGTATGGGCCTCTATCCACAGGCACTAAGCAAATCTTAGGGCGCTTTGCAGTGTGGTGATTGTTGAGTTAACATACTGAGCCACAGGAGCTGATTTGTGCTGATTACCAGGGCCTATGTGACTGTGTGCACCGCGGCCAGGTGATTGTGTGGGATCCTGCATTTGGCACTTGCTACTGTTGTTTTCCACAGAGATGATAATCATCCAGCATGCGCCAGAGGCATGATTAAATGTCACACAGCTCCCTCGGTTTTGGCCCTCTCACTGTGAATGAACCTTTTTCACCCATAGGCCGAGGAGACCTGGAGTCTGCAACCACACTCTGAAAAGCCTGAGCTACACAGAGCCACAGCTCCCCCTACAGGTCACACTATAAAAGACAACAACAATCAATGTGTTCACAGGTCAGTGTGCAAACTGTAACATCCCAAACTTATACACATTAGTTTTGGATGATCATTTCCTTAAAATGTTTAACCATGTGTTTTGCCAATGGTGTTGCCAATTGTTGTTTCACTTGTCCCAAAATAGTTATGTATGTTTTGTCCTAGTTATTATTGTTGCCTCTATTTCTCGTTTCTCTCATAATGTGACAGTCATCAAAACACAACAATCATCAAACAGTAATCTTGGGAAATAGAGAATTGTGTGATATAAATGAGAAAAAAATAAGAAGGCAAGACTGCCCTCATGTGGTGTATTCAACTGAAAATGATGCTATTCCCGAGGATTAGTTTGTTGGTTATTGATAAACCAAATAATACTGCACATTACCCAAAACTATGGGAGTCTGGAAGGCATGGCCAAACATAACAAAAGGATGGGGGAAGTCTGGGCCAGCCACATAGCGGGCCGTCGGACCCAGAACTTGCCCCCCCTGACCTACCAAAAACAGTGCATAGCTAACCTACCAACCAAGGCTGCGAAAACTGGACTACCAGACCTCCATCCTCAAAAGAAAGAAACACAAAACAAGGAACCAAAGGGACAGAACACCGAATGATCAGAAAGCTGCTTCATCTGTGAGAGAGAGATCTCCTCCCCTAGCCTCCCTTAAATAGGAGCTGGCCACCGCATATTTGTACATTATCATTAACATACAACAGTTAGTAAGTACGTGTCCAGACAACCAAGCTAATTGGCTTCCATCATATGAAGGCTATTACATCACTTGCACAAACCAAGTAGAAATATCCGGCTGATCTCTGAAATTATCTTTATTATCTTCCTATTAAATACATTACCTGACTGGGGTGCTATGTGATACTTCAAAGTTGTTTAAATGTCATATGGTATCTTTCACTTAGTAATATTCAGCACTTGTGATACAGAATCACCCGCACTGGACTTGAAGAGTTTAGCTGAACGGAGTTCATCTCTACTGTTGTGCCAGAGTCTGTGACAAATTATAAACAGAACTCAGTATTAAAACAACCAATTATGACTTTTATTATTTTTGTAAGGTATAACACATAATCTCTCGCTCTAGGCTATGAAAAGAGTTCTGCTGGAGAAATATTTCTTACACCAACAAGTCAGTTTTTTGTATTCTATTCTTTTTGTATTGATTCAGGAGACCGTGTGGAGCAAAGAAAGCAGATAGTACTCTGGGATTGTCAGAAAATTGACATTTTGCAGAGGGGGTGGTACAGACAGTGCTAAAAGTGATATTATGTTATGAAGCACCGAAGACGTGTGTTGCACTATAGTTAAGTAACGCGCCATGAGAAGGTATACAACATAAGGATTGATACCATGTTTAATTTGAAATAACAGTAACCAAGTAACTGTGGTGGCAACATTTATCATAATGAGTGTTTTATGGTATCTTGCTAATCCTGTTTAATAGTTTCATCTGACAGAAAGCACACTGGTGTTTTGTGTAGATTTGGTTTGAACAGCAGTCTCTTGTGTCCTTCAAGCAGCGATAGAAGAACAGTCTGTCCTGTACTGATGCTTGGATATGATGTTTGTTAGCGTAAGGCATAGATGTTTGGACCAAGGTCCGACAGTATTATGCCTCCCTTGCCTGCTTGTTATGTTGCTACTATAAATATGTGACTGTTTCTCTACTTCGGGGTCAGACACTTTTGTATACTAGTGGTGTGCTGGTGTCTGTCCTTTCAGCTGAAATAGATTAACTCCTGTGATCCTCCATATATCTGTTCACTCCTTTTGTGATCATCTTAATCTTTACTTATTTCACTTTTGTTCTTTATTTGTACTTTTATTATTCTGCTTAATTAAATCTACAAAAGACAACTGCTTGTTGAATCATCATTTTATTTGTTCACTTCTCCACAAGGGAAATCAGAATTTCCACAACAGTAATCAGTTACAAAGACATGGTATATAGTGGACAAAAACAAACAAACAAAAGGCAGTATGTTCAGACATGCACTTAACAAATTAGACATACAATGTTGATGGTAAGCCTTTAACAGAGACTGTCAAACATGTAAACATTCTGTCGTCTACATTAGTCTGTCATGACAAACAGATTGGGATGTCTGGCTTAAATGTTAAGGACAAGCTCAACTCAAAAGATCAAGATAAAATGGACAGTGGGATATAAAATGTATTTCATTCAAATCACACACTAGCCCAGAAAATGCATAGCTCTGTGCTTATCATGTTTTGACCATCATAAACCCAAGATCCATGCAGTGTAATCTAAAAAAATAAAATAAAAATCACAGAAATACATGATTTACATGTTTGAAGGTTTGTGTAATATTGCATAATATTTAAATAAATTTTATGATAATCAGACAGTCTTGTTGACACGACATGCATCGTCTTGAGTGCGAGTGAGCTCTTCTTCCAATTTGGTCTTGAGCCTACTTGCTTTGGGTCGTTGTTCTGGGTTCACTGCCAGCATTGACTTTATTAGGATGTACTGCAACATAAAAAAGATCAGCTACTGAGAGGTTTTAATTCTACCAAACTGCAGTAATACTGCAGCATTTTCCACACCTGGACATTACTTGGGCAACACACAAAGGTAAATATTTTAAAAGGCAGATTGCTGTATTCCCCAAATACTGTCAGCAGTCCTGTTTTGGCTCCTCATTCTTTGAAGATTAACAGATGGACAACTGCAATATCAGTTCAAACACCAGTACGTCAAACTCCTACCTGCCCTGTTGGTGAACAACAATAAACCAGCACCCTGTACGAAATACTCAATGCACTTATGTAACCAGGTTACAGTTGGCTTTCTCCAGTAAGTGGATTTCTTAAAAACGCCCTGTAAATGAGAAACCTGGTTTCGCCCAGGTAGATTTCTCCTAGAGAACATGGATTTCTCTGCGATATGGACTGTATATGGGTAATTGACCTTTACAAGTGCATGACAAAAGACTTCAGACAGGGAAAGTAACAGTGGAGTGGCTGGATGAAAAGAGATTATTATACACAGCAATTAGTCTTTGTATTTAAAAGTCTAAAGTCTAAGTTCTACAACTCCATCCACAGTCTGACTCAAACTGAAATTACACGAAGTAGCTTCTAGAAGTCCAAATAATTGGTTTTCCATCATTGCAATTAGAAGTAATAAGTCAGTTTCCATATAAGTGCTGCATGTACATGTGGATTTACAGTAACTATAGAGCACGTAAAGGTGTTGGATCTGTGTAAACCAGTTTCTCTGAGTAACCTGGTTACGAAAGTGCATGTAAACATACAGACTGATCCATACATTAAAGTACATTGACAAAATGTTTAAAATGATGTACCTCTGGAAAATTGCCTGAAAACTCTTGGGGAAATATCTGTTCTCTGACGTCACACAAAACCTGGAAGTCATGCAGAGATAAAAAGGAGAAAGAACATGTAACTGGCGTGACACTTAAATAATTTTAAGATATCTGATAAAATGCCTGGTACCTTTACAGAAAATAAAACATAGCAGGTTATTAACTCCTGATAATGACACACTAAGCACAATTTTGGATTGTGACTAAACAACTCACCCGTCCCCTTTCATGTTGAGAGGAAACTTTCCAAAGAAGTTCAAAGTAAATCAACCCCAAAGGAAATATATCAACTTTTCGGTCATAGGTCTCCTGGCTCTTCTGTTGCAAGACAAGAACACAATATTAACAAAAGGCATGAGGCAGCCAATTGTCTCTTCTTAATCACTATTTGTTAAACATAATCAGTTATGCTCATGAAATCACTGTATGCAACTAATCCCAGAATTAATGAAGCCATTCTGTTGTCTATAGATGTTTTTGTTTGTAGAAATATTAATCAGACATTAAATCAGACCCAAAAATTCGCAAAACTGACTATAAACATAACTTTTAAAAATAGGTTCTTTTTATTTTGAAGTAGCCATGAAGCATGATAACACACTCTCAGGTGTCCTATTTTTCAATGTTGTGAGAACCACAAATGAAATCCCACTAGTGGTTAAAATCTCTAAAGGGTTCCTTTAATGTCTCCCTTTGACAACCAATATTTAACAGTTTCAGTGGAATCTACAGTTAATGTCAGTATAGACCATCTCACTTGCTCAGGAGCCATGTAGGATGGGGTTCCTTTGTACACGGTTCTCTCCATCAGGTTCTCAGCATTGTCATCATTCTCAGCAGTGACCAGACCAAAGTCTCCAATCTTCACTTCCCTTTCTTGCCCAAACAGGATGTTGGCAGGCTAACCGTGGGAAACAAACAGACAAACATGTAGCTTCATGGCTGATGTGATGTAATACATGATGATTTTATTCACTTCGTCTCACCTTCAGGTCTCTGTGGATGAGCATCTTGGAGTGAAGGTATTCGACCCCACTGACTATCTGCAGAAAAATAGTTTGACTTTCTTCTCTTCTCTTGGAGTCTCGCAGAGATTTCTTCACGTTCTGCATATTCTTCTCATCTATCCACACTCTAAGTGTTTTGGTGTCACACAACTCCATCTGAATATAGAGGAACTTTATCTGTGAATTATCCGTAGAAGCCCTAGAAAAGTAGGACCAGAGAAACAGTCAAATGACATACCTTCATGTTTAGTAAAAAAGTACAGTAAGTAAGGATTTTAACAAGTGGATGTGGCTTACTGTGAACTGCTGCAACTGTCAGCTGCACTGTCCCATTGGTATCCTGAATCCTCCAACCAACAATTGTAGTATCGAACAATATTGCAGTGTTGGAGTTCTGATAATGCCNCCACCTCTCGTAGAGCTTTTCTGATCCAAAGGAGATCAAGAACATGGCATATTATTCTGCACGGCATCTGCAACTTATATTTTTTTCTTCAAAAACAAACGAACAAACAAAAAAAAATACTATAGTCTACATTTAAAAAAGGAAACAAAATGAAACATCATTCATACTTGACTTACTCTTTGCAGCGGACAATCTTTATGGCATAATACTTCTTCACCAGTTTTTGTTTTGCCTTGAAAACACGACCAAAGGCTCCTTTGCCGAGGCACACTATGGAGTCAAATTCTGATGTAAACCTGGTGAAACAAAAGAAATGTCTCTTTTTTGTATCACATACCTTTATTGATTTTTAATACGATTTTTTTCCAAAATGGGTTGGTAGCATCATTCAAGTCTCCCACGAAACATCTTCCCTCCCACCCATGATCTCCGAGCCATCGGTGTAGATAAAAATAATGATAGTTTACAAAATTATAATAATAAAATAAATTACTTATACACATATACCCATTAGGAGAAATGCATACATGCATATCAATTGATAAAAGTTGGGGTACAGTCTCAGAAATGTCTTTCTTACTGTACATCAATTGTTAAAGCAGACAAACACAAACTAAACACCAAGGAAAAAGATACTAATACGGCAATTTAATGTTTTCATTTTCCATACCTCAAGATATCCGACTGGGTCGATGTCACCTCACTGCAACCATTTCCTTTATTCATATTTCCAGGAAGCATTAGATCCTTAAAGAACAAAATAAATCTTGATATAGAGCTTACATTGTAGAAAGATGATTAAAAATCATTAAAATGATTCAAATCTCCAACAGGCTCACTGTACCTCACTGCTGTTTAGACGGGCGTTTTGGACATTTGAAGCAATTCTAACAAAGCAGGGAAAATTATTAGCAGTTATGTCATTTCGGGACATAATATTTTGCAGAATATTATGTACTGCAGCTTTAGAGTGGGTCTCAAGGTGACTTACCTGCTTTTGGGCTTCACAACAGGATTTTGATTCTTCGTAAATATATATAAAAAAAAAACAACAAAAAAAAATCTTGCCAGTCAAAGCAACATTTTCAGAGACATATCAAATACTTTGACATGTTTTGAAAGTAAATCATGATTTAATTCAATAATAAAAATGACTAAAAATGAAAAATCTGTTTTTGTTCTAAACAATTAGTGCCATAGCAATGCAAAACTCCTCCACTAACCAACCAACTAAGTGAAAAAGGCCATTCTTTGGTTTTATTTGCATAGATAACTGGCCAGGAGTACAAGACCCCATATCAGAGGACAAAATTATTTATTAGTCCAAAACATAAAATGTAGGCATCAGATTCTGGTGCCAGTCCCTCAGTGTTACAGATTAAGGGCTTTCCCTCGGGTTCCCAGTACTCCCCTGGGACCCACAGGAAAGACACGTTTACGAACACATCTTAATATTTAAGTCGAGATGCAGTATGTCATTGTAGGAGGACGTGATCTTATAAGTTTAGGACATGACCCAGACAATTTAGACATGGGCATGAAACCCTTTTGGACCCTGCCCTGGACTTGTCTTGTTCTCGACTTAGAATTTAGATACTGAGTATCGGAGGGCGGATTTTTACTTTCAGCATCCTAAAGATTTAAGCTTACAAACGCAATAACAGACCTGATCCTTGACCGGGTTTGATGAATTGGTGAAAACAACTGAGTCACTTGTAGTTGTTGCCACACTTTTTGACTTTGCATCAAGGGACTCCCTTGGAAAATACAAAGAGAGACATTGGTAAAACATTTCCACACATCAAACTGTACCATTGTAGTCTACCCTCAGTCAGTGACTCACAGTGTGCTTGGTGGTGTGCACAGCCTGGCTGGTGCATCATCATCAGATACAGCTGAGCAAGAAGACAGCTGAAACACAGAACACACGATTAGAAAGACTTTAACTGCTACACCTTATATCATCTTTGATAGTCATTTTCATTTGATCCAGTGTTTCCAGGAAAAGAAGGAAACTAGTAGCCGTGTTTGGACCTTTTAGTCAAAGGGCTTTCAGAATAAAAAGGTAGGTGGATGTTCTCTTGTGTAGCAAATTTGATGACCCTTCTGAAAGAACTGTGCAATCTACTCAAGTGACATAGTGAACCCATACTTGATATTGAATCAACTGAAAATACTAAACAGTGTGGTGTCCCATTCCGACTGATCAGGGATCAGGACCAGTATGTATAAAATCTGAAGAAATGGAATCAAGAATGGAGAAACATGTGTATTACTTCTTACCTCTGTTGTTTCACTGTCACATATCTCCTGATATACAGGCTTGGCCGCTTCCTCCTTAGCTTCCCTCTTTGTTTTCCCTGTGGCAGCTGGCGACTGCTTATCACCAACTATGCTACATGATCCAATTTCATAAAAACTGTCATTTCATTTCATTTCAAATGACGAGTAAACATCTAGATGAACTTAGATGCAGTGTGGTGACTTACGGCGTAGCATTATTTGGTCCCAGGCTAGCTGGCGCCAAAGCATTTCTCGGCACGCTGCTCTTCTGGACGTTTTCATTGAGCACGTTTACATAGTTGAGTTTAGTCATACTTTTCTTTTCTGGTGCAGTGGGATTTTCTGCAGCAATTCCTGTCTGTCAAGAAAACAAATGCATACACTTTTTGACCACCACTGCCATCTGTCAGGATAAAAAAAAAACCAAACAAGTAATCATGCTCTGTATATGGTCTTGCAATTATGAATACACAATCCAACATGCACCAGTACAGAGCCACCGAAAGGGCAAGGTGGGAATTTTTCCCCTGAAACTATTTTGCTTTCCCTCACATTAAGTTTTGTGTCTTGCAATATTGTGCATTACCTTGCAATACGTTTTGAATTCCCTCTGATCCATAGAGATAGGCTGAGCTTTATTATGATATAGTAGTGTGTAGAGTGTGCAGACCCTGAGCTGTGGTTAGCTCAGGTGCAAGAATCATTGCAGCTAGACAGAGAACTAGCGGAGCTAGTTAACCTAGCCCTCTCACTGACTGCTGCCGAGGCTGATGGAAACAGTCTGTAGCTGTGATCATGACTACAAGCATGAGATGACAGAGCTTTGGCCGTTGTGGTCAATGTGACTGTAGACATGGCTGTGCTTTGGTTATGATTATGGCTTTGACACATTAGTTTATAATGGTTGTAACATTAACTATATGCAGGGGTTGTATGTGTGCAGTGAATTAACATGGTTGTGCTGGCTGAGCGGTGTATTGAAGATACTGTATTCCTGAACTCCTGTGGTGTATTGGTTACACATCTGTTGTATCCGATATAATTATCCAATCATGTGTGGCTTAATGATGCTTTCTTGGCTAATATTAACAGGAGCAGTAAAGACTAGTCACAGTACAGCTACTATAACCATATCCACAGCCAGAGCTTCAACCAGCACAGCCAGTACTGTTGGAGCTCTGCCTGTTGAAAGGAGTAATGTGCAACAAATGCATCATTTGCTCTCCTTTCTGTAGTATTTGCAGAGCATTTCCTTAAACTGGCACTGGACTGGACCAACGCACCAACTGTTCCTATGGATCAGGGGGAAGGCCAAACTTATTGCGAGGGAACGCAAAAGTAGTTCAGAAAAAAAACATTTCCACTGTGACCCTTTGGGTGCTCCGTAAGCTTAATAAAAGATGAATGCTAGTTTTACCACTGGTCCTGGATTTTCCTTATCACATAGCCCTTTCAGGGCATTTTTAGCTGCATTCTGCTTGGCTTTCTTTGTATTCTTCCCCTCACCAGTGGGAAAGGGTTGACCATTTATCACTGCCCTCAGGCATATTCTGATGGAGAAATGCAAAAACATAGTTATATAAACACAATGACTTGAGACATTATTAGTAAAGAAGTATCTTCTCTATCAATGACATTTGTACCAACAGTTATCTCCAGGTATTATTTATCAAGCCTTGTTGGTAATCACAAATAGTCAGAATCTCACACTTTGATTTAACAATAACACTGAAGCATCTGAAAAATAAACATAGCTTGTAAAGATTTGGGCATTTGTTGAGGGTCTTTAGTGTAATTTTAAGTAAACTGCTACTTCAGTAATTACCATTACTTTCCCACAATATCCAATTGTTTAATATCTTCATTGATTTTGTATATTAGGAGCATTTAAATTGCATTCGGGGCTCCATAATATACTTATCTTGGTATCATTGGCTTCACAGAACATTATGGAAATTAGTCTGTCATCGTGTAAAGGTGCCATAATAGCCGTCCAGCATATTGTAATTCACGTGGTCTGAGAGCAAACCTCTACCTCAGCCCCTCCTCTTGGCTGTTTTCAGGCTTCAGAAGATCTATCCCGTGACGGGAGACTTTGACCAATCACAGGTTATTTCAGAGACGGTGCGTTCTTATTGGCTGAGCTACAAATGCAGATGCACGTGCATGTCCCTTCATACGGTGAAAGCCTGATTCAATGGTGGAAAATCCTGCAACTTGTGAAGAATTTCCAACACCTCCTTTGCCTACAGCGGCGTATAGTACAAAACAACACGTCCCGGTGTTGTGCCGTTTATTATTATTAATTTAGATTAATACATCGGAACAAAATAAACTCAAATACTGGATGCGCGACAGGATAGCGTTCGTTGTTTAAAAAAAGTCGGAGTGGCCCGAGTTCAACTTCTACTTTAGCTGTAGCTACTTTGTTGCAACTCACGTTCTATTGTGCTCAGGCTCCTCAGAGACGCTCTCATACTTCAGCTCTGAGCCTGTTGTCCGTGCATACTCCTTTAACTTGGCAACGTGGGTTTTCTTCTTTCCCATCCCGAAGAATAAAGCCTGAGTGTGCAGACTAGTGACCGGGGCATGCAGTAGTTACGGAACTGCAGCTCGCCTCACAGAGATTTAAACTTCGCTCCCCGGAAAAGGATCTTCTTCCCTCATGGGTATACCACCCAAAGAGCATAGAAGCAATGTATCAAGGTAAGTTTTTTGCGCCACCTACGGGACTGGAGTTTGGAGATGTGGATTCGATATATTATAGTCATTTTATATAGAGATATACTGTATATAAATATATTTATATATAGCCCATGTATATCCAAGTCAGTACAGTTGTTTTTTTCATCAGCTCCTTGTTGGATTGATATCTAATGTCTTCATTATGCCCAAGTTTAGTTTAATGTTGTCTCAGTACACCTCTCGTAGCTCAGGTAGCCGTCGGGGAAAAAACGATAAGTTGTTGGGGCTCTCTCGTCAGTTGCTAACATTAAGTTAAGATGCTACCTCGACCTTTACCAAAAACACACACATTACATCCTCACTCAACAACTAGGCTGGTACAGTCAAACAGTGAAGCCAACCATATTAATCAGTATATCTGGCTACTACAGTTGTGTAAATTATTACCTAAAACCCAACCATCTGTAACACAATCAAATATAAATTTCTAGCTCCATACTTTATTTGGTGTTGTGTCTTATGATGAGTGCATCTGCATCTGTAAGTGTTCAGTTGTTCATTCTGCTGTCGTAGTCATATCTCAGAAAGTGATGGAACATACACATTTATGTTGTTCTACATTACCAAAACTTAAAAGGATTAAGAATAGTTTATTTGCATTTTTGTAGTGTGAGGAACAAAATACAGGATGTGTCAGAATTTTATTTTATAGAAGGGAACTTACATGTGCTGGCAATATCAGTAATGCATTTAGACTCCACAATAAAGGAACGCAAACAAAACGAAGGCAATCCAAAGAAAAGGGCCAATCAGATGCCCGTCCAAGAATTTACATGTGGCTAGTATGTGTGTGTAGATGAATGAATGAATGAATGGCCATTCTATCCCAGATAACCATTATTTTATTTTCCAATTGAACATATTCAGTGCAAAGCAAAGGCTGTAATCTGACATTACTTTAAATACATTTAACCATTTCCAACATTGAATAAAATGTCAACCACTGACACAGAAATGACCCAGGGCATGATTATTTTGCACAAACACTAGACAGATGTGAATTATGGCAAAAGCTACTTTTTAAAATCATGATAAAATTTGATTTCATGTTTTATTCCCTGATTATAAAAACCCATAATATTAGGTCCCCCTTTTAGGTTGTTCATTATTCACAGGGTTAATGATTTGAACTCCGGTCTGCATGTTGAAGTGTGCTTGAGCAAAACACAGAAACCCAAACTGCCATCCATTGCCATAGGTGTGTGAGTGTGGGTGGATGTGAGGCCTTGTGACGCACTTTGTACAGATCTCAACAAGCCCTATATAAGTGCAGTACATTAACCTTTTCCCTATAAATATTAATAACATTGTATTAATAACAGTATATCAGATCATTTCATTAAGTCACAGACATCAGAAGAGACAGCTTTCCATACTCTGACTTATTACAGTTCCTTGTGATAATCAGACAGTAACATTTTCTTGATGCATATTTTGTGCACTGAATGTCTGAAACCACCTTTCCAGCTCTGCCTTCAGTGTACTTGCGTTAGGTCGGTCTTCTGGCTTCTCACACAGCATTCGCTTAATGATTTGCTCCTGCAATAAAAAAAACAGAAACAACTGCTACTGAGATCTCTGTACAAACAATACTATATGCTTTCATGCTACAATATTGCTGAAGCTCCACTCAACAGTATTTCCAACATGTGCACTTTGTTCAGGACACTGCCCGGTGTAAATCTTCGGAAAATGAGATCGATATCTTCTCAAAACACTCTTATCTGTGCTGCTTGATATTTGACATTATCTTGTCAGTCTTGTTTTTCCTCCTCATCCTTTGAGGGCTTTGAGATGAACAACTGTTGTAACAGTGCAAACCCCTGTATGTGAGCCTCCCTGCTGCTCTGTTGGTGACCATCATGACTAACTGGCACCCTGTGGGAAATACTGTTTCATGTGGCAAGTAGATCAGTTAATAAGAATATGGTGATCTACCTCTTGGAAAAAAGTCTGTGAAAACCCTCTGGGGAACTTCTGATGTCTGGCATTTAACAAAACCTGGAATTCATGCAGTGAAAAAAGGATTAAAGAACAGCTTGAAATTGACCAATAATTCAAATTATTTGAATGTTACAAATAAATACAAGAAAAATCAAGCTTTAATAACTTTATTAAAAACACACAATGTTACGTTCTGTTTATGAAAGACTCACCTCTCCTCTTTCATGGCCAGAGGAAACTTTCCAAAGGAGTTCCAAATAAATCAACCCCAGAGGAAATATGTCCACTTTTCGGTTATAGGTCTTCTCACTCTTCTGTAATAAAATAATAACACAGTATTGACAAAAGGCACCTTCAGCAGCCTGATGTTATCCTTTCATTAACCACCACGATAGATGAAGTAGTTATGCTCGTGACGTAAATTAAGTTTCAGCTAATTCATTTAAAAATAATGTTCTGTTGGCATAAAAGTTGTAACACGTTTTTGATGCAAACTTGTTGATTTTACAGCTCTCACTGCCAACAGTAAAGACAGGTGAGGCTGAGCTTCCGTAAATCCGGGAGCATTGTTAAGTGTGGTAGGCATTAGAGGAACACATTTGTTAAACCAATAATACAGAAGAATTAGATTGTCAGTAAAGACCATCTCACTTGTTCAGGAGCCCTGTAAGTTGGGGTTCCTCTGTCCACGGTTCTGTCCATCAAAGCATCATCATCATCATCTCTGGTGACCAGACCAAAGTCCCCAATCTTCACTTCTCCATCCAGTCCAAACAGGATGTTTTCAGGCTAACCGTGGGAAAGAAACAAACAAACATGTAGCTTCATGGCTGATGTGATGTAATAAATGACTGAAAAAGCAAAAACAGAAATTGAAACAAATAAACACAAGGAATACCTGTGGTTTAAACCAGCATCACATCTAAACAGTCAGCATATGTCTCATTGGGAAGGGCTGTTTTGTTCAATTTGATTAAATGATAAATGATCATCTAATAGGCTTTTGTTTATCTCGTTGCTCATTTCTAGGTACAAAAAATTTAATCAGATTAATATGTCACATTATCCTCTTTCAACATAACTTTTTAAATTTCTAGTTGCATTTTCTCTTCTGATTCCTCATCATGAACCCTAAAAGCTGTGTGTAAAATGGTTTATTCATGCGGCATTTGTTCGTTTTATTATTATTCTGTTAAATCTAATGTAAATGCCATCCATTTACAGGTAACAGTATGTTCTAGGGTTTCAAAACCTGATGGTCTAAAGACTGTTGAAAGCCTCCGCCATCCTACCAGAAATAATATTCTGGCGGGGAATTAGTGAATACTGGCCTCGTCAGGGTAAACCGGAGGACATATTAAATGCTCATATACCTGAAGTGACGTGCATTTAGCTTCTATATCAGCTTTGCCTCAGCCCTACACTGCAGAGTGTGGTCTCACCTTAAGGTCTCTGTGGATGTGCTTCTTGGAGTGAATATATTCGACTCCACTAACTATTTGTTGAGCAATGGGTAGACTTTTTTCTCTTCTCTTGGAGTCTTGCGGAGACTGAGCATTTTTCTCATCAATCCACACTTTAAGTGTTTTGGTGTGACATAACTCCAGCTGAATATAGAGGTACTTTGCCGATGAATTATCTGTCGAGCTAGAAAAGTAAGAAGAGAAAAATTATTTAATGACTCTCTTTTAACTTGAAATAAAAGTAAGTGCATGGGACTTACTGGGAAGAGCTGGAACTGCCAGTTGAATTGTCCCATTGGTATCCTGAATCCTCCATCCAAAATGTGTAATATCTAACGATATTACTGTGTTGGAGGTCTGATAATGTCCCCACCTCTCGAAGACATTTCCTGATCCAAAGGGGAACAAGAAAATGAATCAGTAAACAAAGTACTTGCACAAATACTGCATATGCTACAATGCTCACTGGAACTGTACTACTGCAGACTTACTCTTCACAGCGGACAATCTTTACAGCAAAATACTTGTTCAGCAGTTTATGTCTTGCTTTGTAAACCCAACCAAAGGACCCACTGCCAAGCTCCTCGGTGGGATCAAAGTCTGTAGTAAACCTGTTCAGATTAACGCTAGGAGAGAGATTTAAGACCATATCAGTATAAAACACACATGCTACATTGCTAATGAATGTTTTTTTTTTTTCATACCTTGACTGGTTCCATGTCTCATTTCCCATATTCTTGTCTTTGACAGCATGCTTAGAGAATAAAAGAATGAAGCAGATTTAAAGTTTTGAACCCCGCTCTGATTATTAAGTTTTATACTCTTTAAGAACTAGGACAAACACACATCAAAACAGCCAAGTAGTATATTGTCTTTTGGAGTGATTCCCTCCATAGGTGGGGTGAGATCACTGGTATTGCCTTTACAGAAATTTGCAGCTCTCTATTTTCCTTGACTTGACAAACTAAATGTTCCTGCTCTTATAACACTACCACTATTCTGTTGCCCTCTCCATATACGGAGTAAGCAGAATATAAGAGGGTGGATTTTTCTATATGGGGCAGCACGGTGATGCAGTGGTTAGCACTGTCGCCTCACAGCAAGAGGGTTCTTGGTTCAAACCCACTGGTCGACTTTGTGGAGTTTGCATGTTCTCTTTGGGTATTCCTCCCACCATCCAAAGACATGCAGGTTAGGTTAATGATATAGGTGTGAATGTTTGTTTGTCTGTCTCTATGTGTCAGCCCTGTGATTGACTGGCGACCAGTCCTGCCTCTTGCCCAATGTTAGCTGGTATAGATAATGGATGGATGGATTTTTCTATGAACTATCAGTTTTTAAGATTGTGATAGAAAGTACAGACCTGATCCTTGGAAGAGTTCGATGAATCAGTGAATCCTGAGCCACTTGTACCCGTTGACATGCTTTGTGGCGATGCAAAAGACTCCCTAGGAGAATATAATAAGAGGCATGAGTACAGTTTTTCAGTATTAAGCTCTACAATCTGTTTTAATACTAGTGTCAATAAGGGCCTTACAGTGAAGTTGGTGCAACATCTTCAGATGCAGCTGAGCTGAAGGACATCTACCATTCACAAAAAAGTGGTGAAGTATTACAATGTAGCATGTTCCAAATAAAATCATGTACCTTTTTGTAGCCGTGTTGAAAAATGTCAAATAATATTAACCATTTGTCACTTTTCTAGTCAGTCAAACCATTTTAATTTTTCATCTTGTTAAACCACAAATATGGACCCAAACTAAACTTTCTCTTACAATGCTGCTACTAGTCTGTTGCAGTTTTTAAATATCATAAGTGTAGATTTTTGCTTTACCTACTAAAGATTTTTTATGATTATGAGAGAACAGACCTGAGTATTGGAAGGGTTTGATGAATCGGTGAATATTATTGAGTCACTGCTTTGTGTTGATGACTCCCTACGGGAATACAATGAGAGACATCAGTACAGCGTTCTCAGTATTTACCTCTATGGTATGCTCTCCTACTAATGACAATTAGTGCCTTACAGTGTAGCTGATCGCATTGGTGGTGCACCATCTTCTGACACTGTTGATCTGACGGAAACCTAAAATGCACAGAAAAGGTGTTTGACATAATGTTACACATAATTGTTTAATGTTTCACCAAACTACCCATAGCAGTTTATTAGGTATGCCTAGCAAAAAGTAATACAGTCTAATACAACAGTCCTTCCATAAATCCTCCCTTCATGAAGGTTATAATGTATAAAGGTTTTTGTTGAAACTGTTTTAGGGAGGTGTTAATTCAACTTTGTGTTATACTGACAGGTGTTTCTGATATTTTGTCCACCCCATTTATATCAAAGTGTTTATAAAGTTGAATCAACGCCTCTCTAAAACAGTTTCAACAAAAAACTGAACATTATAACCTTCATGAAGGAGGATTTATTACAAGACTGTTATTGTATTAGACTGCATTACTTTAAGCTAGGTGTACCTAATAAACTGGCAACGGAGTGTTTATTTGATAAAGGGAGTAGAAAATATTAAATACCTCACTGTCCCAGTCTGACTGTTCTTGAAGAGCAGACCAGGCCAGCTGAGCTGCATTTTGTCTGGCTTCTTTGACACTCTTACCCTCACCCTCAGGGTAGTTTTTGTTATTGATCACTAATTTGTAGAAAAATCTGTGTAGTGTTTTGAAAAGGAGGAAATAGTGTAGATCATTGTTTTAACATTTTAATATTGTTTACAACTGAACATCAATCAAGAGTTAGCATAGTGTGTCTGTTGTGTCTATTGAGGTAACAGAGACTCAGGTTCATACTCACTGAGGGTTATGAGGTGGGCCGCATCTCCTCTCTTCAATAAATGTGTGGGAGCTTTTTGTTTTCTGACAGTAGTGGTTGACAAGTCCTATGTAATTTGTCTCTGTAAAGCTGTTGTTGGAGTTCACACTAAGGCTTCCTGTCTTTTTACTGAAATAAACAAGTAACATTTCACACCGATGAAGACATGAAAATTAAACAATGCATTGCCGTTGTGATTTACTCACCACATGTCCAAAAGACTTTGATTTAATTCCTCCTTTTGTTGAGTTGAACGGTTGTAATTCTCATCTGCAGTCTTGACAACACAAAAAGTAAAATTTTGAGATGGTTCACACAGTGGACTGCAGCCATCTGAGTATGTGACACCCTACATCACAATTGGTTTTGAGGCCTATGATTAAACCAGGAGAAACGGGTGTGTATTACTTACCTCTGTAGTTTTACTGCCACATATCACATCATATACAAGCTTGGCTGCTTCCTCCTTAGCTTCCCTCTTGGTTTCCCCGGTGACAGCTGGATATTCCTTATCACCAACCACAAATCTACAGCATCTGATAGCACACAAACTTTCATTTAATGCATTTTTAAATTGTGACAAAATAGCGTTGGAAGAATTTGGATGCGGTTAGGAGGCTTACGGAGTAGCATTATTTGGTCTTGTTGACTCCACAGCCCTTATAGTCACCCCGTTCCTCTGACCATGTTCATTGAGCCAACATATATAGTTGATGTTACTGATACTTGTGTCATGAACTGGTGCAGTAGAAGCTTCTGCTGCATTTCCTGTCTGTCAAGATGATAACAAATATACATCACGGAGACATATACCATGAACTGGTCTTTTACTTTTAAATACCTACAATTCAACATGCTCTAGTTAAGCAAAGAGGAACAATAATCTTACTGAGTCAACTGAGTCCTGATGTTCATTCTCCAAGCATTTCAGGGCATTTTTAGCTGCATTATACTTGGCTTCCTTCTTGCTCTTCCCCACACCATCGGGATATACTTTACCATTTAGGACTGCCCTCTGGGTGAATCTGTAGAGGAATTGTCACATATTTGTTATACAGGCAAGTTGACTTGAAATTATGTTGGTAGTGCGCATTAAATTACATGAATCAGCACCATATTCAGCCTCTATGAGGCAATAATCATCCATGCTGTGACTGCTGTGGAACTCAACCAGGATATTCACACTAATGCTCAATTGTGATTACATCCACAGGCTGTAATTGTAGCACAGTACATTTATTCAAACACTGCACTATATTGAATCACCACCCTAATCATCATCCATGACACCCTTTAGAAGAGACTCTCACCCAAAAGCACTCCCAATTTAGTGGAGCACGACTATGGCAGAATAATATACACATGTATGTACAGCACACGGGTAACAGAAATTAATTCAACTCACGTCTTATTATGTTCAGAGCCAACTGAGCCAAGGTCCTCATATTTCAGGCTGGAGCGTCTTCTCTGTGCTAACTCGTTTAGTCTAGCTATGGAGTTTACATTTTCCATCGTAAACGACGAAGCTGTCGGGAATTTGAGCTCAGACTACATAAAACTGTGAGAACAAAGTGCAAAGCTCACAATACTCATCACTCTCCCCTTCCCATCTTAGTTCTGCTCCTAGTCCTTCGTATACCTGCTGTTTCGATTCAGCTGACTTCAGATAGCTCTAAGTTTCGATTTCTTCTTATAAACGTCGTTTACGTAACGTTACGTCGTTTATCTGAACAAACGAAACTGAAACTGGGCACCAATGAACCAAAAAGGGGCACCTCCTGTGTTATATATTGTATAACATGTATGTTATTTATCATTTTGGTCTATGGTCACACCAGTCTCTGCAGGGCTGAGCCCCTCCGACTGCAGCCAGTGGCTGTGGGGGCCCTGCGATGTGGCTGGCTGTACCTGGGCATGCGCACAGGAGCTCCAAGTCATTCCCTCCGATGTGTTTCCCTGAAGAAGTCAGTTCTTGAGTTTCCCATTCCCGTTACATTTTTCTAAATTTCCTTTCAGGCTGATACGAGTCAGGCAGTAATTGCAGGCTCATGAGCACAGAAAGTCAGAGCATATTTAAGACATTTACTGGTTTATTGTCTTTAGCCCAATGCAGTGCCAACAATGCTACAAGCGTCTCCATAGAGCGCACACACCCAGAAAATGTGACGCACTTAAAATACTTCATACTGCAAATGCAGCTACGTATACTCTTATCCACTGGATCCACTGGTATTTACTCATAGTAATTGAGAGTGGTATTCATTAGCATGTTTTTTAAAAGCTGTAACCAAGTCCACTTTACTTCTCAACAAGCTAAAACTGAAGTTAATGCCTAGCCACTGAATATTGACCTAGTGGCTAGGCATTAACTGTTTGCTTCTGACCTCTAACTGGCTTACAAGGCTGCAATGGTGGTAGACTTCACTGGTTTTCCTGCAGTCCATGAGCTTAAGCTTGAATCTTATTAAGTTGTCCAGCAAGGTTTTTGAAGCAGAGTCATAAAATTCACTTCCACAGGCAATTACAGACTGAATATATTGTTTTCATTGAGAATAGACCATGGCCAAATCTACAAGTACAGTAAAGAAAAAAAATAAATAAAGTACTTACTTGAAAGAAAATACTCTGTTTTTAATTATTATTATTTTTGTAATTCCTATGTGTCTCCAATGCTTGTCTTGCACTCACAGTTTTGGGAATCAATGACAGAATCATCAAGCACAAGCATTTGGACCATGAAGCTGATTTTCTGGAACTAGGGCACGTTCATTTCCCTTTCCCATTTAACCATTTCCAGCATAGAATACATTGCTTCAATAACAGTTGACCAAGTAATTACCCAGGACATGATGATTTGTGAATAATGTTGCATTCCCTGATTAAAAAATGCACAGGGTTATGTGCCTTTTCCCATCAATACTATAAAATTATGATACATTTTGTCACATCAGTTCATGAAAACAGTTATTAAGAGACACTCCCCGCAGTATTCAAAACCTTACAAGTATCATGGAATATGATACTGAATAGTCATGCTTGTGATTACTGATGTTTTTGCCTTGTGTTTGAGTATTTCCTTGTAATAATCAGACAGTTTTACTGTCGCGACCCATATCTTTAAGCGTTGTAAGTGTACGACTGCACTCTTCCAAGTCCATCTTTAGTTTACTTGCTTCAGGTCGGTCTTCTGGCTTCACACACAGCATTGACTTCATAATTCGGCTCTGCAACAAAAAACAACAGAAAGAACAGCTATTGTGATCTCCATAATATCAAAAAATGCTGCCCGTGTCTTTGAGGCTCCACTACACTGTATTATCCTCAAGCTGACTTTACTTGGGCAACCTAACAAAGTAAACCTTTTCCCCAAACAGCCTTCTGTCCTGCTCACTATTTGACATTTGTATTACATTATACACAACAGTCCTGTTTTGGCTCCTCGTCCTTTGAGGCTTCAAAGATGAACTGTTGTAACAGTGCAAACCCCTATATCACAGCCTCACTGCTGCCCTGCTGGTGACCATCACAAATGACTGCCACCCTGTGGAAAATACTGCTTCATGTGTCAAGAAACAAAAGAAACAATGCTGGTGTACCTCCAAGGAAAAATTGTGTGAAAATCCTTGAGGAAGTTTCTGGTTTCTGGCATCATCCCAAATCTGGAAATCATGCGGCAATAAAAGGGAAAGCAAAATGCATTTATTAGTAAACAGTTAATACTGACATATATAGCATGCCTTTGGACTCTGAAAAACTCACCATTTTCCTTTCGTTATCACTAGGGAGGTTCCAAAGGAGTTCAAAATATATTAACCCCAGAGCAAATATGTCCACTTTTCGGTCATAAATGTTCCTGCTCTTCTGTCATAAAATAAAAAAAAACAATATTAACAAAAGACACTTTAGCTCTACAGCATCAGTAGTGGTTAAAATCTCTAAAGGGTTCCTTTAATGTCTCCCTTTGACAACCAATATTTAACAGTTTCAGTGGAATCTAC
>LKNJ01004190.1:0-80801 GCA_002120245.1 Maccullochella peelii | reverse complement strand
TATATATATGTATGTGTATATATGTGTGTGTATATATGTGTATATATATGTATATATATATGTGTGTGTATATGTATATGTATATATATGTATATATGTATATATATATGTATGTGTGTATATATATATATATACACACACACATATATACACATATATATACATGTGTGGAGGTGGTTATTCAAGGCCATCTGTCATTGTCCCTTTTTCAGAAATAATTGCTTTAATTGAAATATTGATTGTTCAGAGTCTACTACAGAGGATTTTCTTTAGAGAGTTCAACAAGCTATCACCATTAATTAAGTCAGAGGTGTGAATGTTTTATATTTGAAGTAATTGTTTGTTGTTTGTCAAATGCCATTTTACCATGACACACTTCTGAGAGAAAAGAGAGGGGAAAACTGTCCTCTACTGTATTGAGCACAAACCTGTTGAATGCAGCCTTTGATGGGATATTTTTAACAACATAATGGCTCAAACGTCATGTTTCAAAGTCATTTCTCACTCCATGGGGTGTTTAAAAACACCTGGGATGGAAAATTTAATAGAATTTATGGCAAAGTAATCAAATCAGCCTCAGTATCTTCTGAGCACTGACCACTGTTACCACTGCTTCCTAGAACACAACCAGTTCAATTGAAGTTAATTAGAATGAATGTAGGAGGAATTATTTGGACGATTGAGACAAATAACCAATCTGTGCACCACAATTGAATTGTTTTGTTGGCAATAGAGCTTCCAATCAGGGTTGGACACCTCTCCTCTCCCCGCTGACTTCAGATACCAAAAGACAATGTTCGCTCATTTGTTTAGTAAAGATTTCTTTTAGCCATGCTGATTTTCAAATTCAATTTAAGGCCAATTTCTTGCCAAGCTAAAGAAAAGGTCCTCTGGAGTGCTGAGAGTCCTTGTTTTGATCATTGTTTTCTTTCAGGTTGGAGAGAGAATTATTGATTTGGATTCAAATGAAGCTGTTGTGAGAGACGAGAGGTCCATTTGTCGAAACTCTCTGGCGTGCGTCACTCCACATAATGAGGAAGCATAACGAAGCATGTTAACTCTGCGTTCCGTCATCTTCAAAGTCGTCGGCGACAGCACTTTGATTGGCACCTGTCGCCGAATCAATGGGATTGACTAACATTTATGCCTCGCCATCTGTTTTATTGTTGTGCAGTACGAATGAGTGGGAAGAAGCTATGATAATTCCCTTCCTCTGTCATTTTTTCTGACAGTTTCAGGAGCCTAAATGAGCATATTTTGCAGTGTAGGGTTATGTGATTTCCAGCTCTCCACACAGATGAAATGATGCACAATGTCATGTTGTAGAGAGCGGAGAAAAATCATGTACATGTTTGGATCTCCCTGTGTGCTTTATTCTCACTTACACACAGCGGGAGTGCTCTCCCATCATCCTGCCAAATATAGAATCTCTCTGTGGTCAACTTACAGTGAACTCCTTTACCCAAATGCGTTTAAGTATATCTCCATAGGTAAAACAGGAGGTGTGCCATTCTTGGATGAACCAGGATGATGTGGCACACAGATGAAACAGTTGAGTTAGACCTCCCATGAGGGGCTATCCCTTAGATCTTTAATTAGAGCAAGAGAAGACGGGAAAATGTAATCAATCCTCTCACCTCTGGGGTTTCTGTAGTGGGAATATGCAATAATGTATATTCCCGCGGGACAGTGTTTTCATCAATATTCTATTTAAAGAAGCCTTTTTTTGTAAACATAAATATATATTTTTAGAAACTGAAATTGTTTTATACCAATTTGTGAAAAGTCTCTTCGCAACTTACTTGGATTACACCTGTTTACTGTTGATTGTGAGCAACATAATGATGCTATTAAACAGTAACAGTGATGTTTAATATAATAGGTTTAACAACTGGCTCATAAGCTCTCATTCCACATATTCTAATATAGATCAACTAAAGTTAACACATTTTTTGGGGAAGGACACTGAAGATGTTACAAATCCACTTGCTGTTCACGAGGATACAGCGAGGTTGTGTTGTAGTCCTAATTAATGCGTGCAGAGGATTGAAGGTTCCATTTACGCCACAAGACATTTGGGTTAACTTTAATTTGTGGAGTACAGACAGAACTGGTGCTCTGACACAAGCAGCAGGGGGTCTTTGAAAGCGCGCGGCATTTTGCCGTGAAAGAGCTTTGAACATCTCTCCCTAAAGCAGGACAGGAATCAAAAGCAACGGCTAATGCGCCTCATGCACCACAGTGTTCCATATCCAAAATTGTCTCGAACTGTTCATTATTCATAACAAATCCTTGTTAGGTTAGGTGCATGTCTGACATGGCAACAGGCAGCTCCTTCTGGGTTTCCTAACTGGGAGATACATGTTCGCTTTTAGACTATTACAAACATATGTCACTATACAACTGCAATCCAGATTTGCATGAATTTAGCAGTAAAGGTAAATTTAGCTGTTAAGCTGAAATGTGTTTCTGCTGTGCTGTTTCCAGCTTGGTGCTGTCTGACCCTCTGTTACCCCCCCCCCCCGCAGAGCAGCAAAGATGTTGTTGTTCTTGTCAGATGCTCACAGCAGCTAATTAGAGAGGGACTGAGATTTGAGAAACCCAATACCATTGCCATAGGTAGTTTAATGAAAAAAGAATCGTGTCCGCTTTCAGTAGACTTCAAAGAATTTCCACACGTATAAACCAAAGAAACTGAGTCACAGCGCGTGTGACAGAACTCCTTGTGAAGGTAAAGTAAATTGATAGAGATCAAGCATATGATGCTGAGCTACTTCTACTGATGTCAACACTAATGAGAACTCCCATCGTAGGGGCAACATCTCAGAGTTTACACATGTAAACACTTGCCTAGCTGAATGATCAGGGACTAGATCTCCAGTAATTGTGCGGGAACAAGATGTCATGTAGGGTGCATACATCTGCCCTCGCTGCTAGAGTGCAAAATGTTTAATTTTGACACTACAGGGAGTTCAACGACTGTTATTAATGATGGCATCCTAGGAACCATTCATTCAGATGGTGATTACATGAACTTGAGACCAAACTTGTGTTATACTTTCTCACGATACAAATATACAAACTCTTGATTGACAAAATGACTGCTGATGGCGTCGGCTACAATTATCTCCATGGTTTTCAATGGAGAGAAACAAGTTGAATAGCTGTGTAAATGAAACTGCGAGCGAACCTTATGATCTGTGAAATTCCAAATGTAGCCTTGTGGGGTGCAGCTGGTAACTGTTTTTTATCTCGATGAGCCTGAGGAGTTAAATAAACTTCATTAAGCCTTTTTTACTTCTTTAAGAGCTGAATACAGCTGAAAGTTCCTACCATAAAATCA
The DNA here is from genome assembly GCA_002120245.1 of Maccullochella peelii. NCBI lineage: Eukaryota > Metazoa > Chordata > Actinopteri > Centrarchiformes > Percichthyidae > Maccullochella > Maccullochella peelii. The sequence continues at coordinate 77,458 of LKNJ01004190.1, read as the reverse complement.
GCACCTTAGCTAAAATAAAACACCCCAGAATCTGTATTAAAATGTGTTTTCCCTGTGGCCCATTTCAGTTCTGTTTGGATGGCTTGAGAATATGTTTGGATAAAATGAGAATAAAATAGCCCACCTCCAATTTCTTGGGGTTGGAGCTGTGCCTGGCAGCCACAGTAGTGGTTTTCTTTTGTTTAGATTTGTATTGTTTCAGCAAAACAAAAACACATGGTCTGTTATCTAATTAATGCCAGTGAGGTCATTTGTTACTGTACATTAAATTTCTAATTAAGTGTGATGGATTCTGAGACTTGAATCACACCATACACTGCTGTAGGTTATTGATAGAACGTAACTGAGCAGGCAGTGATGCCAGTAAGTTACTCAAAATAATTCACTGGAAATTATAGATTCACACATTCAGTTTCACAATTGTTAGATCATTTGAGTGTAATGTGATCTTCTTAACAGAGCAGAACGTTTTAATTTAGCAGAAAGCACCATTAACATGACAAGATTCAAACATGTTCTTGTTTGGAGGCCAGGTTTCACGAGTTAAAACTCAAATGTGGGAGACAACCCTGCACCATTAAAAGCTCCAAAGCGTGTGGTGAGGAAATGTGAGCCTGAATACATTTAAATCTGGATTCATAATGGCAGGCAGTGCAAAGCACAGTGTGTTGAATGTGGTGAAATCCTGTCAAATGAGGCACTAAAACCATCAAAGCTCAGGAGACACTAAGCAAGTTGTGTTTTTTTTTTTTTCCTCATGTATTTGGGAAGGTGGTCTTTGGAATTTTTTTAACACTCAGAAGTGGGCCTTGACTTACAAAAGGTTGAGAACCCCTGCTTTAAGGTACCATGTTCATCAGCGTAAAATAATAAAACGTATCCAACAGCATCTACAATGATGGAAAGTGGAAGTCAAAACACACGTCTAACATTTTCAGTCCAGCTTCAGTACAGTCTGTGATGGTTGCAAAAGAAAAAGAACTATGTAGTATTCACCCTATTTATTTAATTATTTATTTAATTTACATAACACATTTATTACCTGTTCTAATTGTTTATTTTTTAATCATACTGGCTTTTAGCAGTGGTGTATCAGCATATGTGCGATTTCTCTTCTACCTACAGTCACATAAGGAGGTTCCTAGTCAAGTATCCTGGGGAAGGAAGGTACCTTCAAAACAACACAAAGCGATGGTGTCTACCTTTGGGCTAAAGTGTTTCATGTTGACAGAAATAACTTCAGCTTTTCCTGGCTGTAACATTAATGTGTATTCTTAAATCAAGCACTATTTCCCCTTTTAAGAAAGATACTTTTTCTACAGTTTTCCAAGTTTCACGTCGAAACATATTGTATGAACACCACAACCCCTTCGGCATCTATGAGTGGTTTGAGTATTTTTATCTGAATGCGGTTCTCGAGGGGAGTGAGACTGCTGAACGCCCACGCAGCCTCGCTGACAGCCTTCAAACTAAGCAACAGCTCTGAAGCCAAGATGCACTACCTCAGTTTGTGTCATTGCAACGCGCCTACTTTGACGGTCTTATAGCAAATGGATGCCCCCTCCCTCACACACATACAAACACACGCCCACACACACACACACACAGACACACGGACATCAAGTGCTGATGGAGCTCCTGCAACCAAAAACTGCTGAAAAGTGACCCTGGCTGCGCCCTTGTCACCGACTCGGGGTAACAAGTGAATGGAAATTGGTTTTACCTGAGTCAGGTAATCATTACTAAATGAATTTGCTCCTGAGCCAAGGGTATAAGTGGGATAAATATATATCTCTGAGATGAATACAAATTTCACTTATGTAATGAAAGGCAGGCTGGTTATTGATTTTGGAGGTTACACTCTGCATGCTTTTCATCGCAGGCCTGTTCTACATTAGAATGATGAGTTTTCAATTTGGCAGGTGTTTACACGAGACTGTCAACAATTATAGCAATGGTGATTTTAATGTTTTGTTTTTTTTCTCCGGTCCTGCGGGTCCCCCCGTCCAGTGTAGATATGCAAATCATTTTTGTTTCATGCATGCATAATGAGCATAAATGTGAATGTTGTCACCATGTTGATTTTTCCAAACCGTGTTTTTGTGCACCGTCATCATCATAGCAGACACACATTATCACCATCATCTCCACTGCCATCATCTGCATTCTAATCATCATTATAATCAGAGATATCATAATTATTACCACTGCGACTGTACGGATGGCACAATCATTGCTATTGTCGCACGTTAATAAAGTGGCAGTGATTCATTTCTCCATGGCTCCGACTGTGTTCATTACGCCTCAATAACAGATGGACCCTGTTAACTGCACACGTCTGACGACTGCTGAAGTGTCGGCTTCAGCACACGGAGCAGCTGGGAGGACATGGCCCGTGTTTCAGAGCTGGTCCGTGCTCTTCAATAATTCAACCCTTCCAGCTGTCTCATATCAGGCCCAAAAGCTCCACGGCCTCCAAGCTCACATCCGAGTTATACCCACTTATAGTTAGTCCACTGCAGTGGACTAACTATAAGTGGACCCTTGCACTTATTTAAAAATCAATGTCTTAAACTGCTCTATGAAGGCTCATTGCTGAACAGCATAACCTCGACCTTTATTTAAAATAAAGTTTCTCATAGTCCCTATTTAGTTTAACTCGTTTTTCTCTAAGAATTGAAGATATTAGGCTTTTTTTTTTTCACTCAAGGCTGACTTTTTTGTAATGTAAGATATCTTTAATTATTGACTGGTGCCCTGAAGGAGAGTGGTTAAATACCCTTGAATTTATTTCTTCTCCTATAGGCTTCCTGGAAGAAGAGAATGGATCTATGGATGTGGCATCCTGGTGAGATGAAAGTCTAATTATCTCTCAAGAAAACGAGTGGAAAGGCTTTTTAATTAGGACCCGACCGAATCCGTGCTCGGAGAATTTGTACATTGTGATGGATGGTGTGTGCATCTCCTTAGTGACTGCAGACAGAATAATAATCTGACGATGGGGAGTGGACTGTGTAAAGCAGGGTGGCCAGTGAATAAGAAACCAGGGGGGAGGAAAGTGTTTGGTGGAGGAGGGGAAAACCCAAGGTGGGGTTGAAGGGGAAGTTGGAGGGGTGTACTCAGGAGTATAGAGGTTGGGGTAAGACTAAGGGAGGTGTGTGAGTCGCGATCACAGGATTCATGAAGCAGACAGCAGTGAAAAAGAGGGCTAAGAGTTGGAGAGAGAGTGATAAGGAAGAGAGAAGTAAATAAGACGGAGATGTAAGAAAAAAGGGAGAATTACAGAGAAAGAGGGAGCAACAGAGCCCCAAGCTGTAGCCATGATTGGTCCCATTCCCAGCGTACAGCCGATTGGTTAGCCCTCTCCACACTCCCCTCTCCTTGGCTCTTACCTCCCCTCTCATCTCAGCAGGGGGTCCCACAGTCGCCAAGCCCTTAATGCTCCCCTCCACTCTTCTGCTGCGTGGCTGGCATGCAGAATGCATAATCACTATATAATCATAATCAATGTCTGTGCATGTGTAGGAGGAGTATAATAGCAGTTGGACTGAAACAGTTTTCATGTTTTTTTTTTTTTTTTCTTCAAGATAGTTCAATAAGGAAACAAGAGTGGCATACTGTATATGTAGTGTACCTATACAACAACAGCCTTGCATGTAAATTTACCAGGATAAAGAGAACACACGATAACGTGATTATGTCTGTGCTAACTCGATTATAGGCTTGAAAGAGTGGATGTGAGCTGAGGGTACATTAGGTGTACCTCAGAATTTGAATATTTTTGGAATACAGGCTCCCTTTTATCTATTCAGAGTGGCTCAGAAAAAAAGGTGATGTTCATTTATTTTTAAAAAACACGCTGTTTGTTTGCAGGTTCACTGTTAAGACCAGTAGCTTATTGATTCCACTTTCGTAGGTTCCGAGACTCTCCGTAATTGCCCTCTTCTTCTTTTTCCTCCTCATCGCACTCATTGAACCTCATTGAAATATATTTAATAACCTCAACACAGCCCCCTCACCTGTACAGAAGCAGGGAATCATCACGCTTGATTGATAATTGACAAAATTGATCGAATTGATGAACCATCCTGATGCTTCAGGGATACAGCTGCCGCGTTAGCCCAGCCACCGTGTGTTATTATTAACACACACGGTTGTTTTAACATATTATTATTTTTTTTTATTTTTTTTACATTTTACATCTTTGTCGCAGGTGGGAAAACAAATATGCAGGCACCAACAGAGCTGACATAATCTAAACGCCAAAGGATTTCTAAATAAATGTCAGGTTTTGGATTAACAAGCACCTAAAAAAATATGCTGTTTGGGTGAGACTGTGAGTGGGAGACAAGTATTTCCTCTTCACCGTGTGTATTTATGCAGTTAATTGTACAGGTGGCTCATCTGTTACAATACTCCACTGTGAGCTTCCTTGGGTAGCATTTAAGGCCGTAGCTGTGATGTTAAGTGTTGGGACCCTCGAGGGGATTGGAGGGTGATTGGGTGCTTTGGGGTTTGAGGATGATTAATGGAACATGAAATCTCATGTAATCTAATCTTGAGATATTTTATCACGTCTAATTGTTCTGCTGATTTCTTTTTTATTTTGAACTAATGAACACTGTTCAGCCTCTAGGCTTCCTTTGATAAGTAATTATATGAAACAAAAAAAAAAGATATCATGTTTCAGGACGAGGATGTCAGGGAATCATATTGTATGTAGGAATCTTATATTTATTCAGTCTAAGCCTAAAACAACCATGGGTTTCACAGACCAGAGCCGACTCTGAAGCCGGTCTATAGAAACAGACAGGGAGGTCGTTACCTCCACAGTTTCCTTTACATCCTAACCCCTTTCACTCTGGTCTCTAATTCCCTGATGAGGACACAGTGACCTGCATATGGCTGTGCAACTCCCCTGAACTCTGAAGATGGATTAGTAGGATTCAGTCTGTCACGGCTTCTTTTGATGAGGAATAACAAGACAGTCTCAAGCTTCACTGACTGTAACAGAGGCTCAACCTATATTATTCAGACTCTAATCATTATCAGTAAAGCGCAACAATGATATGGGTAAGCCTATATTCATTCAGATTTCCTGAGCATTAGTGTCCCTGAACAAGGTATTTGACCCCACTACTCAATGTGAATGTGCAGTAATTAGGAAGTGCCACCATGCTGAGGTGCACTTTGATGGCGGTTTTTAGATTGTAAACTTTCAAGCTCCATACATACCTTGTGAACCCTTCAGTGCATTTTATTTTGTCATTATTATGTTCATCCTCCATGGTTATGGAGTCATAGAAGTGCCATAAAAAAGAATAAATCTGGGAAAGAATAAGACAATAAATGTGGAAATATAAAGAGAAATAAATAAAAGAATAAATAAATGTGGATATATAAAGACAAATAATTATTTTTCCTTTTGCTTTTCCTCTTTTGCTTTTGCTTTTCCCTTATTACTTTTTTGGGCCTTCCTGCCCAAGCTGAGTAATGAACTCATGCACACATGAATCCTGCTTTGGGGGGAGCTTTTTAGCACAGAACAGGAAGTATGCAAAGGCTGGATGCCAACCGTCATAAAACAAAGAAGACGCGACGCGGATTTGTGCGTGCGCAGTGTGAATGTGGTAGCGGTTTGAATCGGGGAAGGAAGAAAATGATTTGCTTCCTAATGTGTGCGCTGGTGTTCCGGCCATTATCTGGTCATCTGCATGGAGAGGTCTATTTCTAATTTGCTGAGACCTTTTTTACCTACATGCCATAATCTGCAACAGTGGCAACGGATGGGATGTATGTCAGTGTCTGTATTAGTCAGCACGGACATTTGCCCAAGACTCTCCATGACATCTTCCACCATCCTCAAAACATAGTCTGGTTTGAAATGTTCGTCCACATACTGTGTTAAAAGAACTTGTTGGGCACCTCTCCTTAACTCTTGCTCCGCTTCTGCCGTGATGTTTCCTTCCCGGATTCAAACAAACCACTACCACGTTCACACTGCGCATGCGCAAGTCTGCGTTGTATCTACTTCCTGTTGTCCATGCTAAAAAACTCCTGCCAAAGTAGGATTCATGTGTGCATGAGTTCATTACTCAGCCTGGGCATGAAGGCCCGCCCAGAGCCAGTTGATTGACAGCTTGGCCCTTCAAGGAATAGCAAAAGCAATAAGGGAAAAGCAAAAGGAGAAAAATATGTCTTCATCCACATTTATTTATTCTTTTATTTATTTCTCTTTATATTTCCACATGTGTTGTCTTATTCTTTCCCAGACTTATTCTTTTTTATGGCACTCCTATGACTCCATACATGGTAGGCTACGTGGCACACCAGACATTATGTTACAGTGTCTATGTGACAAATAGACAAAATAACCAAGGAACAGTTTTTAGTAGAGTCTTCATACTTACTTATACAAGTACCAGAACTACTAGTACAATTTTGAGGTACTAGGTATTTCTGTTTGACAACATGCTTTAATTCCACAACACTCCAGAGGAAAATATTGTACTTTTTCCTCTAATACATTTATCAGTTTCAAAGTTGCAGAGCATGCAAAACATACTATATGATAAGCTCACACAGTATGATTGGGAGTTTTTTTTTAATTGATTGCAATTTTGATCAATAGCCAAGTGAAATGCCCAAGTACAGTCCATTGGCTGACCAATCACATGGTTCACTGCCGTTCAACAGTCAAATTCTGTTAACGGTGTGGTCAGGAGGTTTTCTATTCATCTGACCTTAAAGGCTTGGAGACCAGTGTCTGTTATCTGTCAGACACATTCCTCTGGGAGGGTATTCTGTATTTGGACAGCAGTTTGGATTAAACCTTTGTCCGAGGAGTGTGCTCTTTAGTGGAAGTGGAGATATGGTGGTCTGGTATGGCGAGTGGTGCAACACCTGACATATGGTGGCGGGAATGGGGCAGTGGCAGGTGGGCAGCTTGTACAAGACGGCAGCAACCTGATGTCTGTGCCTACGGCTGGGGATGGCTAATTGAGGACAGGCAGGGGACCTGGTCCACTCCAATCATTTTCAAAGCCTTCTTCTGGCCATAATGTGTAGGTTGAACACTCATCATCTCAGTGAAGAATGCTCCATGACACTGCAGACCTGTGCTTTGTGGATTGTGACTTGGCTCTTGATGTTCAATTTAGAAGGCACGCTCCTCAAAGCTCCTGCTTTCTAACCCGCCCTGATGGGGTTGAAAGCCAACAGTAACTGGGAAAAAATACACCAGCTATAACATTAAATGCTAAGGTCAGGTTAAAGCCGTGATCATACAGGATACAATCGTTCTCCTGCTCAAATGCAAGGCGCAAGCATGAGGATCGCTGGCAATAGAGACAGCTCATCGGGTATACAAGGAGCATTACGTCGTATGCGCTATGCTCTTCTGGTTGCCAAGCAACTAAATGGGAGGAGAGTGGAAAGGTGATTACACACAGAGTCAATATTATTCACCAGGTAATGTGTCACTCACCAGGAGTTTTATCCCTCTGGCTTGTTTTATTACCACCCAGGTGAAGACAAGTACATTGGCAGAAATATCCGCTAATTAAAATTTAAATTAATAAGCTTAATTAATGACATCATTGACATAACAGGTCATGTTCAGCCTCATTAGCATAACTGCTCATGGTTAATGTATCATGGTGATTATTGCAGGACTTTATAAAGTACCTCTTTCTTCCTGTGGAATGTCAGACAGAAAGTTCAATGACCAGTGCTGGTAAAAACAAAGCTACAGTTGTTTGTCTGAGAATTTATGGAGACAGAAAAATGCCATTTTAAAAGGTTAAGAGTCCTTTATTATGATACGATGAAGGATGAACAAGACGTAGCAGCTGAGCAACCCAGGTCATGCATCACTGTCCCCAAACATTTGGCTGCGGTTACGTTTGTTGAATTTACTAACCATCTAGCCAAAATAACCCACCATTGTTCAGAGATTCTAGTAGAAATATATTCAAGTGCATTGGTGGAAGAAGAATTTAGATTAATACAATGTAAAAGTACACTGTTAGAAGTAAAAGTCCTGCATTCAAAATTGTATACATGTAAAAGTACTTCAGTATCAAAAGGAAGCATACTCATTAGGTAGAATGGCCCCTTTCAGATGTTAAGGCTAATTTAACTAGTATTTATACTTCTTGGTACTTCAATGAATAACAATGTGTTATATTTTCTACAATAATATAGAGAGAGATAAAAATCTGAAAAGTAACTTGTAAACTCGCTGTCAAACATGTAGTTGGGGTAAAAAAAACAACAATATTTCTGTCTGTAAAGTAGGGGAGTAAAACTATAAAGTTGTATAAAATAGAAATACTCAACTAAAGAACAAGTACCTCAGAATTGTACTACACTTATAAATGTACTTGGATACTTTCCTCCATTGTCAAAATGGCTGTGAAATATTTAGGATTTTTCAAACAGTGGCCCCAGAGCAAGAACATTTCCTTCCCTGCTGACACACACACACCACCAACACACACAAAGCCAAAATGACCGGTCATCGATCAGAGGAAGTCTACAATGAGTCTTGCTGAAAATAGATTTTGATGAACCCGAACTCCCGCTGTTTAAGGCATGGCTTGGTGAACACGGCATATTTCTGGTATCATGTGTGCCGGTCCAAAAGTGTCAGCCATTTCACGGCCTATTTCTCTCTCTCTCTCTCTCTCTCTCTCACAATGAAATCTCACATTCTGCTTTGTCATTGTGCCACCACTCATAGCTCAGTAGGCCTCCTGACAAATTAACCCATGCCCCGAGAGTCACTCGGCCCTGTCACTGCCATGAATTTATCATGAGAAATGTCAGTCAGTGGAGCGTCAGACTCAGTAGCATGGTTGGCACTTCTTTATCTGACTCTTACCTTCTCTGTGGTGCACAAAAAATCTATTGTGTCAAACATCACAAAGAGCAGAAACATTAACAGTTAATTACCGCTCACTGACCATATACAGTTGCAGTCAAAAGTTTACATGCACTTGCAAGCGACTTTTTTTTTCATGGCAGTCACCATTTGAGTAGGATTTCAGTGATTTATGCAGCTGTTCTTTTTCTGTGGCAGAATGATTGGGAAATCTTCTTTGTTACAACAAAATGAAGAAGTTTGGTTTCTTTTAAACATTTTTTGTGGATCCTCTGAAAATATGAACAATAAGATGGGGCAGAAAATACAGCAACTTACAGTACTGTATATTATAAATATTGGTGGCGTATGACTAAAATGTAATTTAACTTTATGAGATTACCTCTTAACTTCCTGTCAGCGATTATGATTTACTACAGATGGTAACGTCTCTGTGCCTGCATACTGTACTGCTCTTACATATATTCATATAGTAGGTACACTTGCAAAACAGGCAGAGCTGCAGGATCATGGGTACCCCTTGTTTAAAAGAAAGGGGGGAAAAATGATGTCCCTTGTGACCTAGGGCTTTAAGAAATTGCAACCTCTCTGGTTCAACTCCGGCCAGGGACCTTTTGTTGCATGTTGTTCCCATCTCTCTCCCCTCCTTTTTTTGTAAGCTCTATACTTGCAACACTCTAATAAAGACATATAAAGAAAACCCCACCACTGACTAGTTTTCACACTCAAATTGACTTTTTCTTTGAAGAAAAAACAGAGAAATTTGTCATCAGTATTAATATATCTATTATATTAATACTGTATTATATATATATATTATATTAATATCTGATATACACAATTCTTCTTAATTGACCAGAGGGTGTGCAGCTGCAATCATTCATTCATTTATTCATGGACTGGTTGGCTATCTACAGTATAGGCAGAAACTGATACCTTTTGATCAAAATCATCAAGCTGTCCAAAAAAGATGTAGGAAATTTCTGACTAAAACAGAAATGAATGGGGCGGGTCAAAGGTATTGTTGATCACCAAAAGTATTTAACAGTAATTATGCCAAGGCCCTGGAAAAAATATAAAAAGAATTTTTTTTTCTGATTGGCTGGCAGGTGTCTGTTAAAATCGTATAAAAGGACACCAAGCAAAGACAAGTCAACAGTTTAAATCCGTGTACAAGGTATATTCAGTTGCAGGTAACCACAGCGGCAATACATCTGCTGGATGCTGTGGTACCACCCGATATTAACTCACCTTATTATAAGTTAAATCTACACAGATTTTGCATTTTATCACTAAATTGACTGATTTTAACACAACTTCCTTTTGTTTTCCTTTTGAAGTTTCCATAAGTAGAATAATACACCCCAAGGTGTCTTGACATAGAAAAAGTGTAATTACCAAGGGAAAAAGGGGACTTGAGAGGAAACATGAAAAATTCAGTTCTTCATTTAGGTCAAAAGGCTAAACTGTGTAAAGAGTGTGAATCCAATATTCAGTAAGTTCAAATCAGAGACTGCTTGTGAGACTGCAGTTTCTGCACAGTCTCAAGCTGTTGAAATGAAAGAGCATTTCCAGGCTACCCCACAGCAAATGTCTCTTCCGCCTATCAGAGGGCCCTATACTGATATCCCTGTTAGTTAACAAAACAAGAGCTACCACTACTTCCTCACGGATCACTTTCTCCACTGAGTATTCTCCTCTGGCAGGCAGGGTAAAAACAAACATTATCCTTAAACGTTGGAATGTCCTCAAAGGTGATCCCACTCCAAATAATATCAGCTCAGTGCCTCTCCTGAACACGTTTAAACGTGAGACAGACTGGTTCATTCTGACACTAGAAAACCAGAAAAACACTGTCTCCTGGCGGCCTAATCAACCTATAGCCAAACACTTTACACATCCACGTACTGGTAGTAAATGCACTATAAAATCCTTCATAAACTGCAGCAGCACACGTGTTGTCTACATGCTGAAATGTCCCTGTGGTATGGATTATGTTGGACAAACTAAAAGAGCTTTGAATATGAGATTTGAATATCTGAACTGCAATACTGACACAAAAGATGGATCATGCTGTTGCTTGACAGTATGCACAGGCTATCCATGGCTCTGCAGCATCATTATAGTTCTGGGGAATAGAAAAAATCTCACCCTCTCCAAGAGGTGGTGACAGTATCAACTCTCTGCTCTGCAGAGAGGCATATTGGATTCACACTGTTTACACAGTTGAGCCTTTGCGGCTAAATAAAGAACTGAATTTGTCATGTTTCCTCTAATTTTTCACTCTTGATTAATTTGTACTTTTTGTAATTCTCTCTTTGTAACTTTAAGACATGTCTGTGCTCTTTTGTTTCTGAAGTGATTATTGTGCATTGGCTGTGGCACACTCCCACCCTTGGATCCATTATCTAATAGATTTGAAATCCTGTTCAACCAGGATTTGCACTATTAAAGGCTGCAAATCAATCAGCTTGCTCCAGTCCCATTTTTTTTCCCTTTGAAGTTTGCTGTCCTCGAACTGAGCAGCACCAGATTCAGCTGCATACTGCTGGAAGACGTGCGGAGAACCCTGATTTAAAAAAATTATAGTTATTTTCTATATCGGGACACCTCGTGTATTACATAAACACGTCATCACAGAATAACTCCCAGAATGCATTAGTCATAATGGACTAATGATAACAATGTACCACTCTCTATGGGGGGTATTAATCCTTTAAATCCAGAAATTTGTTACAGTGATGATGGCACTATTTTACTTGGACACTACTTCATATGTCACTTAGGCTACATTTAACTTTACTACAATGGCTGAAAATAGCATGTGGCCTTGGAATTTGGTTATGTTTTAATTGTATTGGATACAGATCTGTCAAAATTCTTTCAGTGTTGATGAATACAGTGTCAAACTACATGCCAAGACCTTTGATATTGAAAGGCTGTTGAGGAGCTTATCTCAGAGTTAACAGTCACATTTGTTGGCCAAACCTATGCCTTTACTTTAATACAAAAAAACAGAAAGCGATCAAGGCCTTTATTTAGAAGGCTCATCTCCTCTCTCTTTTAAATGCCTCTGTATCTTTGGAGACACCAGTGGAACCCCTGCAAGCTCCACTTTCTGCTCTCCCACATGTAAATATTGATCCAAAAGAGATGCATGAGAAATCGATTATTCTTTTCACCGGTTCAGGTCAGAAAATATAAACAAGTTTGATTTTCTGCTTCACATAAGAACATTAGGCTTCTTTCAGAGTAACACAAAGTACAATTTACAGAACAGGAACACAGTCCTCCACATTTTTAGGGTATTTACAGGATGCCTTCCTGTACATATGTGTTTAAAATTACATCCATTCGTATGTGTTCTTTACTAAATGCATATTAACAAAGTGTGGCATGGCTATATCAGATAATATTCAAAGCATTATGGTCTGTTCTGTTTCTAGCTGATGAAAACATCTTGTTATCCCTTAAGGCAAGAATTATGTCTTCTATCAAAGATTTGATGGTAGGCAACCTAATAGAGGGACCTCTTTTCAACCTCTTTTCAAGAGAAGGAATGAGAGAGCTGATCGTCCAATCACTGCAGAGCATTAGATTGAACAAAGTATCATTGCCATGGGAGACCAATTTCAGCTCAATTATATCCACTCCCCGCTGCTCGTGCCCTCTGTAGTGCTCAGCCAAGCTGCTGTGAAAGTTCTTCTCATCTTTGAAAGATGTTAGGACAATTATTTTTTCTTAATAGTTAGCTTAACTTCCTACGGAGCCCCGGAGTGGCCATAAAGAGAAAAACATATATATATCGAGGTCACGTTTTACTACATTGAGCGCTCGAAATGCTATTGTGTGCGCACGAGATACAATTCATTCCCACGTTTTGATTAATTTGTGCGCACGTCTTAATCCAAGTATACCCACCGTGCGTAAAGACGCACACAACTCATTCAACAACACTGTTAGCTATCCCCTGAATAAAAAAAGAGCTATATGCTATGTATGTGGGAATGAATTGTATCTTGTGCACACGCAATAGCATTTTGAGCACTCGATGTAGTAAAACGTGGCCTCAATATATATATTTTTTCTCTCTATGGCCACTCCGGGGCTTCGTAAGTTCCTGATGCAGTGCTTATTTTTAATGGGGGATGCTGATTCATTCGCTGTTCTAAAATGGCTTCTGTCCACCATTTTCCAAAACTTGTCCATCACGACCACATCTGATCACGGCTTGGCTTTCCTGAGTCATTTGTATTGACAGTTTGTCTTGGGATTTGGAGAGATAAGTCAATATCATGTCATTCAAGTGTTTGTGGGAAGGCTTGAGCCTTAGGGGAAGATATTACGTACACACACCCACACACAGTTGTGTACTCAATCAATGAAAATTGCATGACATGGGAAGCGAAAAGGCTCCTATATGAGTTAGGAGTAGTTTATTACCTCTGTGACATGTTATGGTTTGAGGTGTGTAGGGAACTTACACCTCTGCAGTGTGATACAGGAGATAATGATAATGAAGGTATAGGGATTTTATTTCATATATATATATATATATAAGTTTGGAGGAGCCTTACAGAACAAGAGGCACTAAAGGTAACGGAGCTCTGAGTCCAGAAATTGTCTAACTGTATTCAGAGAATAAGTGATGGATCAAAGTAACAGTCTGTCAGAGCTGAAAAGATAAAACTTAAATTAAAATAGTCAGGAGATGCATTGCATTGGAGGTCAGTACGCACATGATGCTGCACAACCACTACATAGACAATAAATACATTACATATACAACAAGCCTAACCCAGACATTGGTCATCCTTAATTTAAGGTATTATTTAATTTAAATAATTTTACTGTGCATGCTCCTGGGATCTATGGCTAAAATTAAAATCACAATAGTTGTAAGAAAAATGTCCTATATAGATAATAAAGTCGGACAGATAAATATGCCCTGCTAGTTTTAATTCAGACAGTAGTAGCTGGTTGCACATAAATCAGTATATGCCGGCCAATAAGAGAGAAATGAAAATGGCAGAACAGCAATACAGAAGTTAAATTTGAGGTAATTTCAAATGTCCTGCTCAGAACAATTCTCTAATAACCAAATAAAAAAAATTCTTATCAAAATTGTTTGTCATAAAAAAAAAAGAAGAATATTGGCCGATGTATCATTATCAGATTTTTAAACTCTCAAATATTGATATCAGTATCGACCTCAAAAATCCAGTATCAATTGGTCTATAATCAGTATCACAATTTTTAATATAATATAATATAACCTGATCAAACTGATGTTCAGTGCAATGAACTGTTTTCTACTGTTATACATTACACCAGAAGAATTTTTCACAGGTAAAACAAAAACATTTCTATTCATTTTGGTTTAATCACTTTGTTTTGCTTGGAATCATTAATTTAAATGACGTGATTTTGTAAAAATTAGAACATAATGTGATCATATCAGCACAATATGTTTCCAGACGATAATACTGAATCATTGCCCAACCCTATCACTGTTAATGCCGTGCTATGGAGTCGACCTGTTGCTATGAAAACAGAGATTTTTTTTCTGCACCTGTTGTGACCTGCTTAGAAACATCAGCCAACAAATAAGTATGAGAAAGATGCAGCCACTGTACAAACTGCCCTCTTGGACTGCCCTGTTTGTTCTTCGAAATGTACCCATACAATTCTGCACGAGTCATGCAAAATCAAAATCAAATGAGTAAGAGGTTTACATCTCACAGTAGCTCAATTAATCTCAGATTAAGTCAGGCATTTCAATTAGGTCTCTCATAATGTGAGTATGAATGTAACCAGATTATTCTGCCACATTGCAGTTCAATGATTTTATTGTGTCAGCCTCGATGATTTCAACATGGCTGTAGTCTATACAGGCTTAATGAAAACTAAACAGCAGTGGTGTTGAGTTTATTATTGATGCTCAGACTCTTAGTGTCTTGGAAAACCATTTGAATGAACGCACTCACTGCACAACAGAGTTTAAAGAGGATGTTGAACAATGATGACGTGATATTGCATGCAGGAGTTGTTTTTTAAAACGAGAAGCTCAAAGCAGTGCTGTGTGATAGTGGGGTTTTGAACAGGACAGAAACTATATTTTGAAAAATTCTCAGACCTCGGATACCGGCTCTGTGAATGGAGTTGTTATTTTTTTCAAGGTGTGCTTACGCATGTCTGCAGCGCTACACAACACACGGGGGCCAGGAAATTAATCTTGAATGACTACGTCTGTAATTGAATCACGGCGCTCGTTCACACTGCTATCATTTGCCAATAATGACGAATAATTGTCAAAGGGAAACCGTCATTAATGAGTGGAGGACAGAAAAAGGGAGACGAGGGATGTGGTAATGATGAATCTCGATGTGTTCCACAGAGCCAGGAAGCAGAGATCTCTCCTCTCCCTCCGGTTTGGAAACGGTGCCAGCGCTGAACTGTAATGGCCTCCTGTTTGCCTGTCACTGGAGGAGAGAGAGGAAGTTGAATGAGTGGAATTAGATTGCATTTCCCATCCCCTTCATTGTTATTTTTGGTCAAATAACACATTGCTCTTCCACTCACAAGCAGGAGCAAAAAGCGGTTGGTGTGTAATCAATCCTTTTGGAAGGGGAGTGAGGGGGGGGGGGGGCTCGCTCTGTGCCTGCCGCTGTGCACAAAATGGAATAAATGTGACATTAGGGACGCGTGTATCATTACCTTGATGAATTACGGAAGGTATAACGATTATGGAAATTGTCATCGACTGATCATTCGTCTCAATTTATTGCAGCTCAGTGCCACTGTGGCCCAGCAGACTGAAATGTTATAATGTCAATAGTTCTACGGGCTGTTATCAATGCTTGCTTTGCTCTCACAATGGCCGAGCACTGTAGGTCTGTTGTACGCCATCCATCGCCATCCAGACTTCAACAGCGGACCCCCTTCATAGTTCAGAAGGTGATAGGGGAAGCTAATTCAAAAATTGACCGGTCACAGTCATAGAGCAGTCATAGACTGGGAAGAAGATGTAAGGCAATCAATGAAGGGTTCCATGTTGATTTTAAGAGGAGTTGCATCTTAAAACCACTCTCTCAATCTCACTGCTGTCAATCCTGAATTAAAACAGCTCCAATAACTCACAGAGGAGATGTAATTATGTCTAGAAATTATTTGAGAAGTGAACAAACTTGTGGCATTTTTTTAGAACAAACATGGGATTTCTGATTACATCCCCCTGTTTAGCTGTTAATAATATAAACTGTTCAACCTACAGCACATAGAAAAATTAAACATCAATCACCACATTACAATGTCAATACTTAACTGCAAATTACACACATAACATTAACAATGTTGTTATGGTAATTATGTCTTTGAAGACAGAGCAATCGTGATATAGCAGCATGCCACAACACACTGAAGTGTGTCCCAAAGAGATACCTGGTAAGATATTGCTCTGTGCTCACCGTCAACAATATCAGGCCACCTCAGGGAGCTTGTT
The DNA here is from genome assembly GCA_002120245.1 of Maccullochella peelii. NCBI lineage: Eukaryota > Metazoa > Chordata > Actinopteri > Centrarchiformes > Percichthyidae > Maccullochella > Maccullochella peelii. Next base: position 61,073 of record LKNJ01004190.1, on the reverse strand, counting down.
AGTACTCTGCATGGTTGCAAGTATTATCATAACACACCTACAATAAAAAGAGAGACATTTAGGCCCTTTTACCCACGTGGCATATCATATTCCCCTTGTTGAGATTATATATGAATATGATTAAACCCTTGACATTCATAATTTGCACTGCAGTGGTGAAATTGGTAACCCTGCGAGACAATAAATCATAGTTATGTCAACTGCGCTCATTAGACTTCAATTTATGAAAATTGTGCAGGATATGAAGATTTGCAAAGGTCCAGACTCAATGAAAGCCTGTGATAGAGCCCCTCTGGAGAGTTTTCTAATCGCTGCAGCAGGAATATGGCCCCGTAATGGAGAACATATCTCTTCATTAGCCTTGTGTTGGAGTACAGTAGCGTTCACTCAGGCTTTGATAAACGCAGTGCTGTTTTCTTACCCTGGCACTTTTAGCACACAAAAGTTGCCTACGTTTAACCAAGTCCTCTTGGAGTGAATGTTATTGCTTATTGCACTAAGTGCAATAACCAGCCAGGGAGAGCATAATGGTGTACTTAGCCAACATTACATCAGAATCACTTTTACTTTTACTGCAGCGCAAGAAATTTGGCAGCACAGCTGCTGTTTCGGTAAAGCAGGATTTTATTGTAAGGTGGTCTTGTGTCTGTTTAAACTTGAATTCGTACAGTCTAAATCCCACCTTCGTTTCTCCCCTGTAATACAAACTATTTAAATTATTTAGTACTGTGTATGGTTGTATGTACTGATAAGTTCAATCCAGTAGCACTGAGGGATTTGTTGGATGTTAAGATGTATACTACAGAGCAGACATCTCTGTCAAAAACCTCTCATGAAAAGAGAAATGGTTATATATTGTTTTCTTTCTGCTGAGGCGAGGTTAGTTTACATATTTTTGGGAGACTGGGGGAGGTTCTTTAGTGATTGAACTTGATTGAGCTCCAACCTTCACTTTATTCTGCATCTATTCTTCTGTAGTAAAGTAATATGTGTCAAAAGAAAAATTAATGTGTCATATACAACGACAGCTCAAAAATAAAGAATGGCTGCAATATTCGGTAAACAGGACACATCATTTTGTTAAGTTTGACATCATTTTGGAAATTGCTAATTCCACTTATATTGTGCAATTCCTGTGGGTATATGAAAGTTATTATTCCATCAACATATTCATGTTTAAATTGGAGTACACCACCTTAAATTCTGATGTCAAAATGTGTTTGACCAATTCAATAGTGTTATTACTTTGAGATATTATGGCCTCCCCATGTTGCAGTTTTTCTCTCAGTCAAGGGGAGGGTCCAAAGAAAATATTAATACTTATGGAAAGGGCCTTGCTTTGTTAACAAAACAACAAAAAACAAAAAACTCCCTACCCCTCCCCACTAGAAATTTTCTCACAGTCCCTAGAGAGGACATACAGTGACTTAAACTTGCTCTGTCCCATGTAATAACCAAAAACGTTTGGTGCAGGTTTGATACAGTAAATCAAACTTTTACTGCTGTGAACGCATTGTAAACACACTACTGAATTCTGAGTTTTCATCCAATTTATCATTACCATAACAAACCTAACAAAGTGAAGTTGTTTTTACCCAGAAGGAAAACAAACCAGGGGTGTCTTTTCCGGGGGAGTGTGTTTTTTAAACCCAGAGTCAATTAAAAAACGGCCTCTGGTTCCAAAAGACCTTGTTATCCAACATTTCCTGAGAAGAATTTCTGCAAATGTCTATGAGCGTGAGTCAGAGGTGTGGCTATGTGCAATGATTTTGAGAGCGTCTTGCTTCCTTAATGTGAGATATTTCTTGTTGAACTCAGGGGTGTGTCTACAACTCTCTGAACTGGTAGTAGGGGGGTACAGATGCAAAACACTTCAAAGAATCAAATGGCAGCATTACAGTAAGTAGTTATCCTCAAACTATTACAATCATATTGTTCCAAATGTATACCTTCATTTTATACAGAAAAGCACTTCCTTTATCCAAGTTCAAGGTTTTTCTTTTCATAATTTTCCATCGTGCTTTAAAGTGCCGGTGTTAAAGACGAGTCTACTACTATATAACTGTAACTGAAGTTATACACGAATAGTTTTAAACCTCTTTATGTGTAGAAATCAATGAGCCTGTTCACATCAACAAATGTAATTTCTGAGTAATGTAATGTACAGTTAGTGCTATTAAGCAGTAAAGCAAATCAAATCTTTGCCTTATTTTCCATCAATGAGTTATTGCTCTAGAAGGAAATGTTATGCATTTACCCAAGCTAACGTATAGAGGAATATACTGTAGGAAAAAAAAAAATTTACATTATGACAGTGTATTTAGGAAATGGTATACCAGAGTTATATTACATTTTATGAACTCATAACTCCCAATGTCACCCTGAAGACCTTGAACGTCTGCTCAAATAATAACATGAAAATGACATTAAATTACATGTTTATGAAGTGGAATACTACCTGCTTAGAAATTGGTTTGTTTTGATCATGCCCTTTCTACCATCAATTTACACAGAGATATAAAGTTATATATTACTGTTCTAAAATTAACCAGTTACTTACTGAAAAATTAAACAACCCTTGCTTACTCTGCTACTGTCTGTCGTACTCCTCATGCTCAGAATAAGTGTGTTTTATCTCTAGACGCTGTCATCTTTGCTTTCCGGTTAATCTCTTCAAATTAACTGAATGTAGTTCACAAGGTCTCCCACCGCTAGCTTTGATTTGCCACAGGTCTCTTCTCTTTGAGGTTGTCCACCCATCTGAAAAATTTAGAACAACTCTGAGCCTGTTTGATATTTCAAAAGGTATTTCATTTTGCTGTACGTCCTTTTTTAAGCCACATATTGAAAAATCTAAACTCCATTTCTGTCAGCTTGAGGTGTAAAGAGGTGTGGGTTCCTTTCATTAACACCAAATTCAAAATAAATTGTGGACAGATTATTTTTCCTCCAGGAAAACTCAACAGCAAAGTCCAAGTTTGTGATCAAGTAGAGCTTGTTATTTGAGATCATCAGAACATGTAGACAAGAAATGAACGTTTGATCAACGTAATCCCAGATTATTGAGATAATGCAAGGTGTTTTTTAATTAACTTTTGTTGGCCTGAAAGTTGTTTTCTAGCTGTCTGGTTTCTCAGGTTTTTCTAGTTTCCTTTTTCAACTTGGTGATGCTATAGCGACCCACTACAATCAATAGAAATGTTCAGAGAATGGCCTCAGAAGAAAACCAAGGCCCTCCCACCTCGTTTCAAAGTGTCCTCTGAGATTTGAAGGCTTGGCAGAGAGGCATCCATCTCCGTCCTCCTTTACTGTAGGTGACTGTGAAAGATTTTGGTCCCCTGCATAAATCTGAGGCTCATTTGCAAAAGTTAACACCTTCTTTTTCTCTTGAAATATTCTTACATTTAAATATTGTTGATATTGCCTGACATATATTTTCTTTTCGGGCATTAGATGTTTGCTTTTCTCCTTTTTCCTTTCCCTCAGATTTAAAGGAAAAAAGGTACTTCCCTAAAATCCTCACTGAATAACTAAGGGTGAAAGCTGTTTTGTCCCTTTGGAAGGGATTCATTTCCACATGAAAAGGAAGTTCTGTCCAATCCCTTTATACATGTCCGTTTAGTTTGCCTAACACAATACTAAACTAACAAAAGGCAATAGCCCTTATTGTGTGTATATAATGCACTGCTCATATACAGAGCACACATCTATTGTTGCTTTTGCTTTTTAACATACATCAAACAAGACAAGACACAGTTTGGGACACATCAGACTTGCTGTCTGACCCCTTGGGGACACATTTTTGCATATACAGGAAGAGTAAGGGAGTGTATGCATAATTTGCCAGTGTTGCTTTTTTATAATGTCCACAGGTCTCTCTGTCCCCGTGGTGTGGCCCATCTGTTTTCTCTGCTGATACTGAACATGTGTAAAACATACGGAACTGAAGAGAAATATGGGTTTTTATTCTTTAATGTATGCTATGCTCTTGGGCTTCAATGGTGAAGTTTCTGGTTCATGTTTTGTGTATTCAGGCACACTCCCTGCAAGCCGTATAGGTAGCCCGGGAAGCAAATGCAGCAAATAATAGGGTAGTATGTTCCTGCATTTAATTTTAGTGACTGCTCCTGACTTTAATCTATGAGTCTAAAAAAGGCACTGCGCTACAGGATGCATGAATCAAGCACTGCATGTTCATACTGATAAAACTGTATTCTGTTTAGAAACTCTATCATCAATCTATAACTTGTCTGTGGGCAAACTTCCATATTGAAGTTCTACTTTCATCTTCCTTCAATGCTTTTTTCACCATGCAAAGCACAGTTGGCTACTGTGTGCACACTGACCACACCGTGCTTTAGTATTTGAATCTGGATGTTGAAAGTGACTGGCCTCCAATAGAGGGCACAGTTGACTGCATGGACACGCACTGAGTGTGCCTGGGAGAAACTAAAGCCTTGCCGAAGGTCTCACGAAAAAGGAAATCTGTATCAAAGATGGAAACTAAAGACAAGTTATAGTAAGAGAACAAATGAAACAGAATGAGCTATTTTCTTTGGTTCTGGAAAGTGAAGGACTGTTAATCTATCATTAACCCTCTGGTGTCACAAACTTAAAAGAACCTTCATGTGGATAAAACGTGTGAATATGTTGCTTAGTAACTAACTTCCACGTGCGGTCTCTCTGAAAAGCTCCAAGAATATTACAGAAGAGGGAAAAATTCGTTTGACTTAAAGTAGAGGAAAGAGGGAGGGGTGGAAGCAGGGGATGGGGGGTGAGGGTGGGGGTGAGGCGGTATTCAGGAGGGGCGTCAGCACACTTTACAAAAAATCCTCTCCTTTTTTATGTCCTTTCATTCTTTCCCTTCTTTTTTTGCATGCCCTTGACTGAAGATTGAATGGCAGAGTAGGAGATAGATTTTGGGCAGTTGCCTTTCATGCAGATAATGCCATTTGATGGAGGCACGTTTTTGATGTGCTCTCTGTATAATAGAAGAATCAAGCATCGAAGGCCAAGGCCGATTTTGCTTGGAGAAAAGCTGTCCTCAGTGATAACTTCATCACTCCATGTGGTCGGATGTGGGGAAGGGGATTTTTTTTAAAAAATTGCCCAGTCAGAGCTAGAGTAGTTGCCCCCCTGTTGAGCCATGGGGCCTGCAGACCATAGCTTGAAGGTCTGTGATCTGCCACTGGTATTGTTAGTCTTTCTCTCTTCTCTCTCCCTCAGAACCAAAACGACTCTGCCTCAAAATGCCTTTCTAGTGGGATTAGTGGGCTGTTGCTTTTGTAATTAATGGAACTCTGCTTTCTGCGGTCTATCCTCTAAATGCTATCATTTGAAGACTATGAGATAGGGTCTCACATGCTTTCTTCAATCACAAAGCTAATTCAAAGTAAACGTGGTTTTGGTTTAAGACCCGGGACAGAAAATGGCCGTGAGGCAATTGTACTTATCTCTGTAACTGGAGCTCATCGAGATGAAGTTTTCACACTTACAAAATGTTTAAGAACTATGAAATGAGCCTATCAAAACCCTCAAAGCATGCTCATATTCTATTGTATGTTAATGTGAAAGACACAGGGACAAAATCTGAAAATAATATGCATTAAAATAACATTTCTTAATGGTTTGTGTTGATAGAACTCAAATTGTGCATATTTATTGCACATCCCTGCTGCAATTGATCAATTCCACTACAGATGGTGGATGGAGCAAAACAATATGAAACACTCTTTATTCGACAGCCAGTCTAGAAGCAACATTTTAATTTGAACACCAAGTCGTTTAGGCCTTGTTGTTTATCTAACAGTTTAATTAACAGCTTAAATAACCCTTAGCTGCTAGTCTTCTGTGAGAAACAACACATTTGTTTACATCGGTCTGTCTTTCCCTTTTTTTCTTCCTTTTGTCAAACTGAAGGTGAGAAATTGGAGATTTGAGAGTTGGCCAATTATATGGCAGCGCGCGGCGACCATAGGTAAGCCTAATGAACAGCTCCTCAATACAAAAGCGACGAGGAGAGAGCTGGCTGAGAGGATGCTGTAGCTCAGAGTAAAACCACCTCTACTGTTTTATATTCAATTTATGGAGATCTTCTCTAGGCTATATTTGACTGCAAACTTCAACTCATTTGGTAGGTGTTACTTTAGGGTCCTTAAGGGTAGATAGGCCTATTTTTTGTTATAATAATGGAACTAATTTGATTCACGCTTGCAGCTGTTTGCATGTTGCTCACCGGCTGGAGGTCATAGTTGACCCTCCTTTTTATTTACGGCCTACAGCACTATACCGGTGCTGATAGGCAGACCAAAGGCGACGCTGAGGAAAGCGACGGGATGCGCAGTTTAATCAGCTGACAAGTGCATATCGGACAAAAGAGCAGCTGAGCGGCTGGTGAGCCTGCGTATCCTTACCGAGTGAGTTTTCTTTTAACAAAGAAAAAGAAAAAGAAAAACATCCTGCACTGCTGCTGGGCGACAGGAAACATAACTGTATGTTACCTCCTGAAAGAGGACAACTGCATTGTTGGAAGTATTGGCTGTGCTGAGCCACGGGGAGGACTGGGAAGATTTCAGAGCAGAGACACGTTTCACACGGAGCTGGCAGCTGAAGCTCTCTGCTCCTGACACCACAACATCCTCGCACAAGTCTACTATTCCGAGTCGTGCACGGTCGGCATCAACGCGTAACCGAACACCGAACCGGGAGGTTTCTGTGGAAATTTGAAAGAAGCGTCGGTGAAGAATACCAACTGTGCCAAATTGCACGCGCGGCTATTGTGAGAAAGGCACCGCGACGCACTCTGCCCGCCGCTGCCTGCAAGTTTGGACTAAAGCGCACCGCTGGAAGTTTATGTGCCTCAGCCTCGGACAGGCTCGCTGTCGCTGAAGCTTCATGCAGGTCAGTGTGCTGTTAGTATTTTATTCCCTTTTCCTTTGCCTCTAAATGGATCTCACCCGCGTGATTTAAACAAATGGCAGGATCGGTGGTCCTTGTTCAATAATGGTGTCTAATTTGGTCTGTAAGCTCTGTTGCAATATCCCGAGTCCCCTGACTAGATGTGGAGCCGAAACCTGCCGGGCTGACAACCCCCTTTTCCCATCACTATTTTGATGAAATGAAATAGATCATACCCTGTGGATTTTTAGCAGAATTACAGCTTTAATGAGTACAAGTGTTGATCAAGATGTATGCGTTTCTGTCCAATTTAAGTTAAACATTCAGAAAGGTTCCGTTTTTTAAAAGTCACCTAATTTTGTGCTTTCGAAGATTTTGGAGGTCTTGGATCTTTTTAAATGTCATGTTAAAAACGTCTCGGGAGAAAATTAATAGGTTTTGTTGCTGCTTTCTGCAGGTTACACTGAAGTCATTTTTTTATCATCAGTGATGACAATAAGAACATAATCTTTCTCCCAGTCTCCATCATCTCTGCCCTCAGTGTCCCCCCCCCCCAGACGCCTGACCAACAGCTGACATGGTGGGATGGCTTTGCTCCAATAAGTGACTTTATCTGCACATAAAATGCTATATAAAAACCTTAGTCTCACTGGGGTGTAAATCAACTGCGAAGATAACCCACTCAATCCACCAATAATTCAAGTGTCGCACATACACTTGCTAAACTGTACCAAATCTATGGTTTTTGGCCTGGGGTGCAGGAGGTGGAGAAATTTCATCAGACCCTCTAAATGAATTTGAAAGAGGCCTCTAGGAAGGTTGTGTTTGGCACAGGGACTCAAAGCCTCTTGGGTCAGACGTGCGCCTGCGGAAGATGCAACTTTTGGGATGTATTTTCTGCATTAGGAGAGAGGGGCAGTTGCCTGACAACCAATGATGGATATGCAGTGTTTCATTCGTGATTTCATTTTGTGTTTTAGCAGTAGTATAATTTGAGGAGCTTTGGAAGTGCTATTGATTAAACAAAACGGTTTAGACATCAGCTAGGTTCGTTTCCTCCTTTTATTGTGTCTCAGCTATATAACATGGTGGCTTGTCTCAGTGCTTGGCACAAGCCAGAGAGAGTTGTTGATCTGATTTCACTGTGGCATGGATCCGGCTATACGCAATCTGCAAACACACGCATCTGAGTCCACATGATAGCCCAGAAGGACAAGTATATCTTCCCAGCTCAATTGATTTATGGCTATTGTCCGGAGTGCTGTTGAGGAACTGCAGCAGTTGAGGCCATTTTCTGTTTCATATTCCTCCTCTGACAAGGACTGGAATAGTAAAGTAAAACAGATCTTCAACACTTCAGGCAGCAGTGACTTATGCCAGCTGCAGGGCTTTGTTGCCCCCCCACCCCATCCCATCCCAGCCTTTGGCTGTGTCATGAGCCACATAAGAACAAAAAACAGCTCCAAACTACCAGAGAAATAGTCTGTCTTCCTTTGTGCCAGCCTGTGGAGGTATTACAGTGACACTTATTGGGTGATATTGAACATGTGGTTTTGTAGTAGGGAACCAGAACATGAGTACAGCTTGTATTATTATTATTATTATTATTATTATTATTATTATTATTATATATTTTTTATTTTTTGGCATTGATAATAATTTAAACTGACTTCCCAGAATCAGACATCAAAATCTAGGGTACCGAATGTTCCAGTGGCTTGCCACGCAATCCTGATAAATAAAGTGTGTTGTGTTTACACTTTTCAGAAAAACACCTGGAGTGAGAACAGTGCTCTATTGAACATCAGGCTATCAACACACTTTGCACAGCTCTACAGCGAAAAGCAGTAACCCGCTGTAGTTGCCTGGTGTACACTGTGCCATAATGTAGCAGATGACTGCACATCTAGTACTGAGACATTTAAGCTTGCCGCTGTGACCTCTTATTGAGGCTTTAGCCTAATGCCTCGGCTTCAAACTTCATTGCCCTTTAATCCCTCTAATCAAAGCAGGTGACTACAATTTCTGATGCAGCTGAGAGCAGGAAATTCTCAAGGTGGTTTTTACTACGCTTGGAGCCTAAAATCATATAATTAATTCAGAAATATTGGAAGAACTGTGTACACAACACTGCCACTCCATGTTCCTATCCTTAAGTAATTTCTCCTTTCATTATTCCTGTGGAGAATTTAATATTCTGTGTGATGAGAACTGCCTCCTTTAGGGATAATGCCGCCTTGAATACTGGCCCTAAACAGTTTTATAGATTGTTAAGGGGCAGTCAAGATGACTTCCCTCCCTCTGTAAAAATTACTCCTCTAAGATTTGAGAGATATAGAGACATAGTCGAGGCATGGCCCTGCGCCTGTAATATCTCACCTTATTACTTGTTGATGCCGACAGTGGCTCAGAAGATGACCTTATGAATTATAGCATTTGATATGGCAAACAGCGTGACCGAGTCGCCTGTTTCAACACATCAGAGCAAACACGTGAAGGTTAATGCAGCCTGACAAACTACCCACAGTTCCCTGGGCTCGACCGATCGGTTCCATGTCATATTTACTTTACATAATTGCTGCCCTCTAATCTGTTACTATTAACACACAGCCTGCCTGGCTATTGTCTACTGCACTCTTTCACCTGTATTCTCTCTCAGTACATTTTCCCTTTCCTCCCATGAGAATAGCCAGACATCATGATAAATAGTTGGCGTGAAAGAAAAGCATGCCATGATGCGTTTAGGATCTTGAAGTACTTTTAGAAATTTAAAGAAACCAGGCTTCGCGACGGCGTAACCTCCATCAGCAGATAGACTCGCATATTTGCTTTTAATGACCTTAAGTCAGAGGATTATTTGGGTTTGGCACAGTGATGTGACACTTGAGGCAAAGTTTACCCTGGCAAAAAAAAAATGTTTTTCCTGCAAGTTGCCAAATAATTGCTGAAAGTCACCCTCGGATTTGGGGGGAGGGGATTGCTTGAAATGTGCTTAGAGTAGGGATATTTAGTGACAGCACTTGATGCATTACCACTGTGGTCCTTAACTACATTGTATGCTGCACAAGAGAAAAAAAAAACATGGTATGGATGCGAGCAGTTTTAGGACTGTATGTGCTTTGTGCTGTCTCTGAAGTCATGATGGTGTGTTTTTTGTTTTTTTTTCCTGATTTGCTTTATATAACAGATTTGTATTGTTTGCCCCAATTCATAAACCTATTTTATTAAATTAGAATATGGATGCCTCAAATAGCTTGAGTTACAGCTAAGAATATAAATAGAGGTTTATATTAACCGAAAGGTGGATTTACATAGTATTTTCCATCTTGAATATCTGCTCAGTATGTGATACCTGCCATTGCATTTTGATTGGATAGGAGAGAGGAGCTACTGTACCCACATGGATGGATATTTTAGACTCACTGCATGACCTAATCTGTTGTGCATAACATAAATTGATTCCTGCATCTCATTGCCTTGGTGGTGATGTACTGTGCGTAGGTGTTCACGGACAAAACTGCCACACCGGTAATTGTTTTTGCTGAAGTGGAAGCCTTTCTGTAGCTGCTCATGGGTTACTTAAAGAAAAGCGGAGATTCAAAGCATGACAGCTCTTGGTTTTGTTTCGAACATTTACTGCTGCTCTCTAGCCAAAGCAGGCTGAGATGAAAGCCACCTGCGATTAGCCACAGGATGCTGTCCTGCTAGTCCAGCTCTGGGAGCAGCACCGTTTCAAACTGTTGTAACCTACAGATTAACATTTATGGCTCAGTATGCTCCGATGGACTTTCTGGGTCAAGACCAAGTGGCAAGATTGAGGAGTGGGCCTGACTTTGTAACAGTACAACTCTCCCTGTATGTGTTGGGCTGAGCCTGGCGGGGGAGAGCCAAACAGAAATGTGCTTAGTTCTGTCATAGGGAGAACGAGATGGAAATGCATTGTGCTCACGGCTTGTGGAAATTGCCCTGAGTGAATACCTGCGCAGTTTCCAGGTTCAGCGTTTGTGAAATATAGACATTATATTCAAAGTCACGAAACGTTACATATTTAAAGGACATTACAAAGCAAATACCTTCTAACTACTACACACAAACACATTTGTCCTATAGGTCATCATTATGTATTGCCCAGCTCACATTAAAATATTGATGAGAAGTAGTTTTATTTTTTACAAGTTTTTGTGCTGCCCTTCATGGTTCATTAACTTGCCAAAATAATACTATATTGCACAAAGCAATATCAACCCTGGAGGAGGTTTCCCAGAATAGCTTCAACCTGCCAAGGGCCTTGGGTCCGGTCTTTTGTAGCCCCTGGACAGCCCAGTGGGAAGTAGAGCGTCAGCTATGCTTGTCGATGGAGCTGCTTGACGGCCTCAATAATTCTGTTGACGCGACCTTTTGAGATGCTGAAAGCCGCAGGTCTGGCGGGTGACGAAGAGCGATGATGGGGACAAGGAGGGGGCACTGGTTCATGCGGGAAGCCAGTCAGCAACACCTCATCTGTCTTTTTGTTGTCAGTGGGGTGAAAAAGAAGAAAATATTGAATATCAGACCATTGAAGAGTGTAAAACTGGTGCCTCAGACTCTATAATGGTATACAGGTCAGCAATCTTTGACTTCCAGTGGAGAGCAATGTGCATTCAGAAGTTGGTCCCAGCCGATCGCTACAGGGCAGACTCCAAGTTACACCCCTGGAAGTAGAGGAACCAGTGCAATGTTGGTGAATTTTCAGATTGATGTTTCTTTAGTAAGGCCTGCAGTCTCTCAGTATTCTGATAGTGTGCCATCATGACCTACATACTCCTTAAAACGCTGACAACTAGAGAATAAAACCCTCCAGTTTCTTTATGTATAGTGTTTTTTTATGTGGCACCATATGCCTAAAGAGAAAACACACTTTTCTCTGTAAAGTGCACAAATTGTGTTCATTGTGTGCAATTCAATTTCTTCTAAATTCATATTATTGAAGTGAGTATTTTGATTCCTTTTGTAACAATTATGTGGATATGCAACTGCAACAGCAGGTCAATATCTCTATTTGGTCAGATTTGATAATTTCCAGCAGTCACAGCAGCACTGGAGTGTTGCATTCCCATTGCAGTTTTGAAGCTTTCCCTCATACTCTTCAGTTGTCTGCCACTATTGTATGATTGCTGTGTATATTCAGAGTCCCCCTGCACATGCTAAAACAGGGAGGGTTAGTTTGTTGTACAATCACTTGAGATGCATTTGAATAGCACCCAGTGTCAGCACTTTAGAATATCTCTCTGCGTTTGAATCTTTATCTGGTAGCCAGATTTGTATGCTCCCAGCATTTCAAATCTAGTTTCAAGTAATGATTTTTTAGCCACTCTCTGAGTGCTTTGTTGACGGGCTACAGTAGTGCTACAATAATGTCTCCAGATGTCCAGATTAGACCGTCAAGCAAGACTGATATTTGATTTAGAGTTTGTAATTAAAAAGGCACCGCTGTTGATCTAAACAAATAAGATACCTGCAATAAAAAAATTCAGGATCTTTTCTCTTGTTTACCAGAAATGTTGTGGACAGATATGATGGGGATTTCTTTCAATCACTCCCCGTGGGGATTGCTCTGTAGCTTCATTACAATGCAACTGCATCACTGCAATTTAATTTATTTCTGTAACAATGGGTCGATCATGGATTTGCCTGTAAATTGCCACAGGTCTGAGGAGTTGATTTTATTTCTGCACACCATGGAGTCAATTCATTATGAGTAAGCATTAGATGGCGATTGTTGACACCGTCTTGCAAGATTCTCAATTAAGCGAATGTACATGAACATCATTACTTCCTTAGATCCCCCGTGTGAAACAACACGGCAGCGATACCAATTTCAGAAAATAGCACACTGTGGCCCATTGAATTAAGACCGTCTGGTGTAGTTGGGTGTGTGATATGGAAGGGAGCGCCTATTTTGATAAACGCTGGGTTCAATACTTGTAGCCTTGGATACAGATGAACGCTGGTGCCTGTACGTATGAAAGGTCTGAATTACCTGCTATTACCATTTGAAATAGAGGAAGATACTGCAGAAGAAACCTTATAAAACTCTGCTTTTTAATATTCCGCTTGTCCACACCTAGCAATTACATGTTAAAAAATGAATTTGGCTGTGCTTGCGGTTTTCTCACTAAAGATTCAATGAATAACTCGTACTGTCACTGGTGAAGGGTTATTTGGGGGATTTGTAAACATCCCTGCTCAGCTTATTATGTTGTATCCTGGTGCTGGCAGATGCCTTTTTTATTATTTCATTCACACAGACAAAAAAGCAAACAATAAAATGGTTAGGATTAGACATTAGACATTGACCGCTATGATTTACCAGTGACAGACAAGAAAAAGGAAAAACCCAAAACAAAAACACTGAGTCCAGCGTATCTTTTTTTGTGATTTGCTTTTCACAGTAGCTTTGTTTGTCTTCTAAATGTGCTGAAACTATGAGGGATGAAGCTTCAAGCTCCATGTGCGTGGAATAATCTGAAGTGGCTGTATCAGAGATTTGCATCACTTGTGAATATTCTGCATCATACACTGAGACAAGAGTCTTTAGGATGGAGCAGAATTTCATCATCTTTCCTGAGAGTCTCACTGAGTGTAGTAAGCTCATCCATCACAAAGTGTGCTTAGGATATAGCTGCTACTGAAATTTAATTGCTGGTAAATCCCCCCCCCCCCCTTCTGTCTTTGTATCTTTACCTGGCACTCTTATATGGGCAATGACAATAAAATGTTAAATTATTGTAATCTATAAAAAACAAAAACACTGTTGCCATAAAACTCAATTAAACAACATGGAAACTTAGTAGTATTTGATCAGGACCCCCTAAAAACTCACTTATAGAAAGATTAGCAAATCAAAAATTGATCTTCTTGACTCTGATTGTCGTGTATTTTTAGGTAATAGTTCCACACTTCATGTTCATGCAAGGGATTTAGGCACTGAGCCTCAATAAAGAACGAACACAATCTGGTTCAGATGGCATCCAGAATTCAGAGTCTGGGCAACGTGCTGCAGACAAACACTTCTGTGTCTCCAAAATCACTGGTGTCAGGGGGAAACAGGCAGCATCTGATGGAACACTGCCCTGGTTCTCCCTCTCCCCTTCTCCTCCAAGCGCCGGGAGGCACGGGAAAAGAAAAAAAGAAAAAAGACGAAGAAGAACTGAAGAGAAACTGAAAGAGGAGAGGGAGAGAGGAGCGTCAAGGAGGAAAGGGAGAGAGACTCGACGAGATGAATTATGCAAAGCTGTCAGAGGCGGCTATTGTTGGAGGTGCTGGCTGTGTTAAAGGGAGCCAGTCCTGATCTTCACCAGCTCCATCAACCACTTTCACCACTCCCCATGGCTGAGAGCCGTCTGATCTGTGCTCCGGCAAATGGCCAACAACAAAACGAGGAGGGGGGGAGGTAGGGGGACAGGCCAGGCCACTTGGTGACAGGTGGATTGTCTTGGAGGGACACACCGGCAACGACAAGTCTGCTCTTTATTGCCGTTATTTACAGAGGTCACCAACAGGGAGATCTGAGCTGATTTGTACAGCAGCCCCGCGGAATTATAATTACCTAACACAGGCATAGTGAAGAGTTGCCATTTCAGCATTCTGGACTCTGGTTTTGTAAAACGCTTTGTGTGCTGAAGTCAAGAGCGCGTGCCAGCTCAGTTTCAGCCGGTGTATTTGTTTATTAAGTTAATTTTGCAAAGAACTCTTTATCAGTTCCAAGGCATGCAAGAAATAAGGCTCTGAGTAACGGTCATTGTCGATTGTTTTTAAAAAAACAAAACAAAAAAAAACATAGATCGTGTAGTCAAAATGCCCATCACAATTTCATATATATAAAATTAAACTCTTACTAAATAATAACTATATATATATATAAATTTTTTTTTAACTTTGATTGAATGTCTTTAATGTGTACCTACACCCTCAGATTCTGCTAGAACCCTCTCGCTCAGTATATTTAAAAAAATACAACGATTGAGGGAACAGTTGTAGGAGGCGTGGCCTCGTGGCTACGTGTGTTGGTCAGGGGACACGGGGGACACTGACTGACACTGATTTAGTCTTTTTTTTATATACATTTCATGACGTAGACAGGTCCCAGCCGGTTGACTCTATGTCAGCATTGGCCTCGCAGGTTCAGGGCTGATTTATAACAGTAGATGGTGTGTTGAGCCATTTTCAACCCATGAAATGCAGATTTTTTTTAAATTTATTTATTTATTTTTATTTGGTCAGAAATGTCAATAGTAACACCAGTACTGATGTGTTTCATCACAGTACAGTCATATAATTTTGTTTACAGCTCAAAAACATGTTTAAGTGTGCAGTACCTCTTTAAATGATATTTAATTATCAAAACTGTTGTCGATTAGTTTTCTGGCGATTAGGGCTGTTCAATTGTAGGACTGCAGCTAACGATTATTTTAATTTATCGCTTATTTTTTTGATGAATCATTAACATGTCAGAAAATTGTAACAAACGACCACCACAAGTGGTTCCAGGACATGATAAAAATAATCCTTTCCAAATCCCAAGGTAGAAGCATAAAACATACACACTCTCATCATTGATGAATAACTGAATGTCAGACACGAAAGAAGTAAATCTCACTTAGATCCTTGAAACCTCTCCAACTGCCCTGAAGAGCCAATTGACTTGGACACATTTCTTCACACCATATTATACAGATGGTTTATGGTTTATGCTTGAAAGAAGTGCAGGGGTGTAGGACAGTACCAGGTGTCAGGGGGACTGTACTCAACTAGCATGGGAGTCGTAGGGATGTGTGTGGAGCAGCGCTGCGTAGATCATGAACTGTCTTTTTCCGTGCCTCACTGGCTCGCCAGAGGATCTCTGTGTGACACTAATTTTGCAGTGTCGACTGTTCCACTGAGCGGTCATGGGTGACTGACTGTCCTTATTCAACTGCATGATCAAAGGTAAAAAGGGAATATGAAAGTGAGAAGTGATACCGGAAAAAGTAAAAATAGGAACACGGATTTACTAAAGAATTCATGATTCAAGCGTAATCAGACACATCTTCACATTACTTCGGCTTTTCTGCACTTCTGTCCCTTTTTACAGATTGGTGTGCACTAGTGTGTATTCTCAGTAGGGTAACTAGAAGCAGATTTTGCATAATCAATGCAAGAGAGACTGGCTTTTATTCTTCCCTGCTTGAAGAAGTCTAGTTCATACTGTAGTTAAAACCTTTGAAAGCTTGCAGAAACACAATAGAATTCTCCCAAGAGCCTCTATGACCTTTTGTACATAATTTAAACTACCATGAATGTCTCTCTTGTATCCTGATAGTGTCCCCATGTGCAGCGCCTGAGTACAAGCAGGACACTTTGATGAGTTGTGAAAAAGATGGCATCATCTGGTCCTCAGAGTACGGAGACATACCTAGTCACTCAAGGACTTATAGCTGATCAGGACACAAATCTAATTCCTCCTCTAGGGGGGGCTCAGTGAGTAGGACTTGTAGCATTAGCTGTTTTTCAGACGGCGAGTCCATAAAGAAGAAGGGGGGTCGTAATCAGGGAGGTTTCTGGGCGTGTCTGCTTGCACTCATCTTGTACATTAATCTGCCAATCTGGACGGGTGTGTACAATTTCCTGAAAGTGATGAGATGTGAGTGAGATGTCCTGTGGCCTCGTAAAACAAGGGTGGGTGTGTGTGTGGGATGGTGTTGAGAGTTGAGTGACAGGGTTACAAGAGAGTGTGTCACTGATTGCATCTCAGCCCATCGGGGGAAGAGAATGATATCCAGCAGCAACTCTGAGAGAAGGGGAGAAAAAAAAAAAGTTGAAGAGGCCTAGAACAGCTCACAATTTTCATTATCACTGCATCCTGTACTCCACCCGCGACTGCTCCGGGTTTTGGGACTTCTCCCCGGGGCCGGCGCTTTCTTACAGCGCGACAGTACGCTATCCTGGCTTCATTGGAAGGTTTTGATGCTTGATGTGAAACGAAGTGGATCTCATTTGGAGAAAGAAGGAGTCTGATATTCTAGTCTTACAGCTCAGCCAAGAGAGAAATGAAAGTGTGGTGTGTGTGTGTGTGTGTGTGTGTGTCAGGAGGCAGTGGAAAATGGCTGGTAAACACTTCTGGCACACCGGGGCTCCCATCCACATTCCACTCAAGGGTTTTTTTGCGGATTAGTCACATTCTCATTCCCCCTGTCCACATTTTGGAGCACTGTCTCTATCTGTGAGAGTATCTTCTTCAACAAGTTAAAGATTTTAACTCTTATATTTGCGTGCATACAGAGAGGTTGGGTCTGGGCAGCATGTGTCATTTAATTATTTTGCTGTCATGGACTGGTAATACAGGTTTGCATTTTTTTGTCATATCACTGTCATTCTTGCTGTTTTATGTGTAAATTTAAGCTCTTAAGTACTCACATACAGTATAAAAGGTCCCATGTAAAATTTTACTTGAGCTGTATAGTAGTTTTAAAGGGTCAGTTCAGCCAAATAAAAAATACATAAAGAACATTCTGCCTTACTTCTGGTGATATCTAGCTATGCAGATAGTTTTGTTTCCAATAATCTGGATAATCCACTGAACACACTGTCAATTTCATTTTTTATAGGAACTATTTGTTATAAATTAGTTTAAATTAAACTGGTCACACAGAGGTCTGTGGATATTGTTTCTGGAAAAATGTGTTTTTCTTAAAAGTTCCATTCACCTCTTGTATTGGGAAGAGGGAAACATCTCAGAATGGGGACAAGTGAAACCAAACCATTTGCATAGCTAGATACCAATAGAAGTACAGTATGTGAGAAAAAGTGTTTTTTTTTTTTTTGGGAATTTGGGTGAAAAGCGTCTTTTTTTCTCAACTACCACCAGCTGCATATAAGCATATATGCCTATATAGGTATGCAATTTTCATAGAAATATCTCTTTTAACTTATCAGAGTGATTTGAGTATATAGGTATAGTTTTAAGAGTCGGTTCTCCCGAATTACAAAAAAGACACAAAAAACATATTTTCTTACTTACCTCTGGTGGTATCTAGCCATGCAGGTAGTTTGATTTTCAGTTTGTCTGGAGAATACAGAGAGCTCTCTATGAATAGTTTTCATTGGAACTACTTTGGACTGATAAATAGTCCGTGTGAAAACTGTTGCCTTCCTATTCTGGGGATCATCGAGAGTAACAAAGACACTGTTCTGGAAAAACACATTGCTGTTGAATTTTTTAAATATAATTTTTCAGTGCTTTGAGCACCGCAAATGAGGTTCAATGGTGGATACAGAAATCTAAGACAAATTGACAAGTAAACCAAGAATTATCTGCATGGTTAGGCATCACTAGAGGTAAGAGAAAAAAAGTATTTTTTTCTTACTATGTCACAGCAAGTAAACTAAAAACATATATACAACAGTAGAGTTTGCATTTTTCATTGAATTTGCTATTCTATGTATAGAATCTGACTCTGGGTTAACATGCATATTATGGGTCAAAATTATAATTCTGTTAGTTTAAATTAAAAATTAAAGCATGATATGATCATGTCAAAAAGTCACCGACCACCGGGATGTGTGACTTATTGATTTATCTGTCATTTAATCAGCATCTGACACTTGGCGGATGTTAATTTTGGACTATAGTCATGGGAAAATTGAAAAGCTCAAAATTCTGCACCAAAACCAAACTACTATTATGTGAAACTACCACTAGTTTGAGTGAAACTGCTTTTGCTTGAGGTGAAGGACAACTTTTTAAAATCCACGCAGTGAAAATGAACTTGATATTGAAGGTTAAAGCAGGCGGAAAAAGGAGGTGGTCTTCTTTTAAGTGGAATAGTCATGTGTGGCAAGAGTTCATAGGTGAGGTTTCAGGGGTGGGGAAGAAGGGATGGGGTGGGGCAGTGAGAAGGGGATAAGTGTATGCTTTTGAAGATGAAGCAGATGGATTAGTGTTATCTGAGCTCCTTGCTTCCTTTCCTCTCCTCTGTCTCTCTTTCTCCAGGTGGAGTGTGTGGAAGACTGAATGGACTGAAGAAGGGGAGTTTGGGAGGGAAATCGGTATAGGGCGTGAATCACAACCAGAGGAGGAAGAGGAGGGGGAGAAAAGAGGGAAATAATCCAGTGGCGAGCGTCTCAGGAGAGCGCCGGTGGTGAAGGGGGAGGGAGTTGGATACCCAGCATGCAGGCAGCATGGAACGGGTGAGGGAGCAGCGGCCTTTCTGCTCGCTGTCCAAGAGCCAGAGAGACAGAGAGAGATACTGCGAGAGAGACAAGGATCGGGAGCGCCGTTACACCGCCTCCTCGGCTGACCGAGAGGAGGGAGCCTGCCGCGTACCCACTCAGAAGTCCTACAGCTCCAGCGAAACGCTCCAGGCCTTTGATCATGACCCTTCACGGATGCTGTTTGGAGGCAGAGTCAAGGAGATGGTCCACAAGGAAAGTGCAGAGTACAGCAGGCCAGGTTAGCAAGAGCAAATGTTTACTCGAGTCTTCTCACTGTAGGATTTTCTCAAGAACCACAGATGAATCTCTATAATGTGAGCTAAGTGGTGTGGTTACTGAAGCTGCTGTGGATAAGTAGGAGACAATTATGTTTCACTCTAAAGCCCACATTATCTGTTTGATGGCCTTGGATACAAAAATTAGGATGAGTATGGATTCATTTAGGAACTTAGTTTAATTCTCCAATTCTGAAGAGGAAATCTGAAGATAAATCTTGAGATTCCAGTTTGTTAGACTTATAAATATGACAAACAACAAAATCCTTATGTCCATGTTCATTTGCTGATGTTTAACAGTTCGTGAAACGTCATTAGCAAATGAACGTGGATGCAGGGTTTTTTGTTGTTTGTTGTTTACTAAATTCTACTGTTTTGCAGTTTTATCTTCCACTTAAGCTGTGCAAGTTTGACAAGAAATAACGCTAGGGATGCTAGACAGTAGTAAACACAATTAAATAATGTCAAACAAAGGCACAATTTAGTTAGTTAGATTTCCCCAAACTTTCAGAGAACACTTACATTGGATGTGATACCATGGGCCACTCTGACCTTATAAAATGTTCATACCCTGCTGGACTATGTTAAAATAATAAGGAAAAATGCTCAGTAAATAACCCTCTCCTTTAATTGGCTGTTAGAAACTGCTCTAATTTCTGTAATTAAAAAGTTTGAGCAGTTTATTCTATTTTATGGCACTCCTTTGGCTCATAAGATTGCAATTAGAAAATCTATCCATTACTCCCTTACATTTTCTTGGTGCTAATTGGTGCCCATTTTAGAATTAATGGGTTTATGATGAAGTTGTGGGAAGAATGCTATTTTTCTTTATTTCTTTTTAAAATCCGGGCATTTAATGTCAACGACTGTTTCTTTCATCATCACAGTAAAATGTCAGATTTAATGTTATTCATTTGGCAGTGGGAAAAGAACATATTTTGTGTAGATGAGTAGATACTTTATCTGCTCATTGTGCTGTGTGTGTGTGTGATGGTGTATGAAAACCTCTTTATCTAATGATCATTTTAAATGGTGTGGAATTTAATGTTAAGAAATATATTTTCTGTAGCATTTTAACATTTTCAGACACTTTTTCAGATGTGGTACTCTTACACTTTCTTTGTAATGTATTTTGTGTTGTTGGAAATGGTGCAGGGTTTTTCTGCACCATTTCCAACAACACAAAATACATTACAAAGAAAATGACAAAATCCACTCACTTTGTGACCTCACATTTGACATTTTTTTTATATACACAGATCATCCTGACCATCTTTTACATTGTGCAGCAGTTATGTTTTGTGTTTTAACATGCTGACACATCTGACCTAGAAATCATTATTGATTAATAACATTGCAGTAGCAATGATTTCTGTTTTGTAAGCGAATAAATGGTAAATACTTACTTCCAGATGAGCTTACCTGATGTCAATTACATCTAAAATACATTTAAATAAAAATATAGAAAAGGAATGCTTGGGAGAGTTTTAGATAAAATAATTCCAATTTCAGGTCAATCACATACAGAATAATAATTTTTCACATGAGCTACTGGTGTCATACTGACCAGATGGCAAAACATATTACATGTGGGTGACTAGATATAGGTTTTAAATGACAGATATGCAGTGAGCGATACATATATTTCCTTGTTAGTTCTGGAGGTTCCTAATGAGGTCGACATGAGGTATTTTTGTTTATTGGCAATATTCCTGTGTCTATTTAAAACCCCCCCAAAAAAACACTATTTATTTTGCTTAGATACCGCAGTGTTTTTGAAGGCATGGCAGGCTATTATTTTATTTCCAGCGAAGACCAGAGCCTCAAGTAATTCCAAATGAAGAGACAACAAATTTATGGTAATGATTTATTGTGAAACAGGCTGTGTCTGGAGCCGTTTCTGAAAACAAAAAATAACAAATAGGGGAACGCATTTTTCTTTCACTTTTCATATGTGTAGATGAACACAAGAAGCTTGATTTTTAGGATTAGATTCCTTTTAGGTTTAAAAGTCTAATCATATTAAAAATCCCACTTTATTACAAAATCTAGTTTGAGCTGCATTGTGATTTAAGTGAAAGGAAATGCTTTTGAGCATCTTGATAAGTTGATCAGTGTTAAGTAGCTTGGGAGGACGTTGTTAAGGCTTTAATATAACAATTACCCCCTCCCCTTCCTCCCTGCTCTTAGGTTAAGTGTTTTTTTTAAGTAGCCCTGCTCTTGGCCATTAACCGTGTTGTTGCTTGGTTTGTTAACTTTACAACTTCTGTCATTCACAGGGCAGACATTTTCGCTGAGGCAACTGGGGATCTGTGAGCCACCGGCTCGCAGAGGCTTGGCGCTCTGCCCTGAGACGGGCCTCTCCCACCCACTCAGCAGCTACTCCAGAGGACCGGTCGCTACAGAAAACCATGAACCTGTATCACCGGAACGTACCATGACTCTTTGGGGAACGGGGGCAAAGTCTGGGCAGAATTCATGCCTCTCCAGCCGCTCTAACTCGGCGCTCACACTCACTGACACGGAAATGGACAATAAATCGGACAATGAGATGGGTGAGTACGGCACACTTTTCATTCTTTTATCTTATTTTCTTTGCAGCTCATGCTTTCATCGCTTTTCAAGGGGGAGAAATCACTATGTAGACAAAGCAGCAGTAGGTTGGATTATGGTTGGTGCTGGAGACAAGGCCCTGATTGGTGGAAGGAAGTGGAGGCGCGATTGGTGGGTCTGGTATCTGGAGAGACATTTGCAGCTGCCTTTCTTTAGATCAAAGGCGTGATTCCTTGCCGCATGCGGAAAAGAATTTGGCCTTCTGATTGAGTAGTTGCTAGTCACCTGGTCCTTCTCCACAGGAAGCAGAGGAGTTTGATAAAGTTTCCCCATGGGCTAGCATATAATCAAAGATAGCTTTGTGTTCCTCAGTCTGAGATTTTGCTTAGAAATTCTGCAGTGGTTGACTGGGCATGCACAATGACTGATTAAATGGGTGCAATGGTTTGAAGTGCAAATTTGATCATGCTGGAAACCTGAGAGCAGAGGATTGAGGTTCTCTGTTTGAAGAGGGCAAATCTTTGTAGCGTCAAAAGGAGGCAATGCATATAAGATAGCTGCATATCTGTATTGTTGTTAAACTTGCACAGTTTTTTTATGTTGTCTTGTTTGTTTTCTTACTAGGAAAGGTTAGTTCGCGATTTGGAAGATCATTTGTATCTCTTGTAATCTACTTTAAAATGGGGTTTAGTGCTGGTTTTCAACAGTGTTTATTTATTTATTTTTCACTGAAACGCATCGTGCCAATGCTTAGTCTGTAATATTTTTGTACTATCACTAAATTTATCCTTAGTGTAAAGCTTTAGAATGTATTTTTGGGTGTTGAGTGCTCCCGACATTGTACGTCATTCATCATCATCATAGCGTGAGCCATCACCATTACAACACTTTGAATGTAAAGCTCTAATTATTTGAAGAAACCAATGATCTTAAAGAGTGGCAGGCAGTTAAAATAATTAGGGTTGATTACACTTTCCTGGAAAGAACATTAAAGAGAGGGTAAAAAGGAAAATGGCTTGTGTTCATGTGCTATCAGTTTTTATTCTGAAAACACTGGCTACAGTCTGACATTTGAGACAAGTCATTTTCTTAATGGCAGTATTCATCATAGTGAGCTTGTCTCCGGGGGGGCTGAGTAAGTCTTTTACCTTTTCAAAATGCCATCAGAATTCAAACCCATGTATTTGTTCCAGTGTCTGGCCTTTGCTTTGGCCCAATACACTGTAAGCATTTATGAGTAACTAAAAGCTAGCCTAACCACAGAGGTGCCGGTAAACATAACCTTCACCTCCTTAGCACTCGACATATACAGTCATATTTGTTGCTGTGCATGCTAAGCACGGAAACCATATCACCAGTCATCGCTCCATTCTGCAAGACGAGGCAGAGTCTAGCTTTAATAGGTTCTCTATTGAGCTTGGATTGCACCTGTCCTCAACCACTTCAACTGCATGAGTGCACACACACACCACCCTACGCCCCTTTGGCATGCCTCCTCTGGAGTTTCTTTTGGAAACGTATCAAGAAGCTACTGCTGATTGGCTCTAGCTAGTACAGTGTCCCACTGAGACTTCATCTAACTCACTATTGTCTCAATTAGTGTCATGATAGGGAAAATAAACAATACCTGCTAGATCTTTATCCCATGTGTCATGCCTAAATACCTTTTTAATGTTACAAAAAGCAAAAACACCTAAAAACTAATTTATTTAAGTGTATGTTATCTTGTTCTGTTCATTTAGCTGCACATCATTTTAATATGCAGAAACTGTTCTGTAAGAAGAATAACGTGAGTCGTGGTGTAATTTAAAATTCTAATCCTTTTTTTTTTTTTTGTTACACTATTTTTGGAGCTAAAGTGCTTTTTCATACTCTAGATTTTGAGCCGGAGCAAAGAAAAACCTTGCCACAGTTCCACCTCTATAGATCTTGGTCTCTTTTTTATTTTTTTTTGTCAGGAGGCATTGCACTTTTGACTTTCACTATTTAATGAAGCAGCTAAGAGAAATGACCCATCCAAAGGTTTCCATCAACTGAATATGCATGCAGAAACTCCGACAAGGGGCCGTTCAGCCCCACTTATTCATAAATGAACTCAATATTTCATTCTAATTCGCTCTGTTCTACAGAGTGTTCAACACAGACAAGTACCAAAGCCTCAGCACATTCACAGAGCGCAGCATCGGCAGATGTTAACCTCGGTGATCCAAGAGAAAGAGGTCCACCTTTAAAAGATGAAACCAGAGTGGTCATCTTGTGTATCTGCAGCTTTAAATGATGCACTGAGTGCAGCCACAGAGGCAGAGTAAGAGCGGTTGTTCTCTGAAGTGATGCATTTGCATTTTGGCACCAATAACGTTAATTGAATTATATTTTTAAATTTCTCTGGTATGAAGAGGACCCAGCCTCTGAAAGTCAATTTTGTGTGTCAATGATTTTTAAGCTCATGTGTCAACTTTAAAAAAAAGTTTGATATCCACATTTTTACTTCTCTTGCATTTTAATAATTGTGTTTTCTTTAAAAACCAAGCCTCTACTTGCATTATAGTGGCCTATAACTTAACCACTTATATAAATCATAACAGATTATTTATGACACAACATAAATAACGTGTTGTAATAATCTAACATGAAGTTGTTGGATTTGCTAATGGACAAAGTAGGAAAAAAGGAGGAAAAAAGAAATCTATTAAGCAGCTTTCATTGATTTACACTTAGGATAATCCCCTGCCACTGATGGAATCCCTTGGAAACAAAATTGATTGATTAAAGCATCCGTTTTATTGGTTTACTAGCTTTCTAAGAATGGCCATGTGATCCTAAGCAGTCCTTGCATATCTCAATAGATGACACCATACTGTTTACATATATAGTATCTACTACATAGCTTGCTTTGATCAAAGAAACAAAGCATAGCCTTAATTTTTCTACACCTTCAAGAGATATTTGTTATTTATTTCTCTTATTAAAAAAAGAAGCACATAAAACTCCTGATTTCACATAGAATTTACTAGAAATGTTATGCATATATATATAACTCAGTATTTTCCTTTAAATTATCTCCATGCTTATAGTAATATACTTTATATACTATAAACTATTTATAGTACTATAAATTAACTATCAATGCTCTTTCTAATTCAGAAATGATTTAATATCATCGCTTGCCATAACCAAACACACACCCACACATACATATACACACGCATACGTACGGTACATGCTCACTTACTGTCTCATGTTAGATGAGCACTGTGACACACACCAGCTATACCGTGCTGGCTCTTAATGTCTGTAAGTCTGCTGTAACGGGCACCCTGTTTCCACAGCACCCATTCCCACAGCAACAGTATTATATAGTTAATTATGGTTAATTAATGAATTACATCTGCATTATGTGAAATGCATTTATATGGAGTAATAATTGGTGCCCCAGTCAGTTTTCTAAATTGTTTTTTAAATAATTTGTAACCTTATAATTGAGCAAATTCAATGGAGAAGACATATTTAAAATGTTCCTGTATTTTTAATGACAGAAGGAGGAGCGAAATGCACACAGGGACAAAGAATACGATGGGAGCTGCTTTTCAAACATTAATTACAGATGGAAATACCAAGACGCCGAATTGGTTTCATAAGGTGACCTTGGTCTTTACCAGAATCCTCATTTTTGTGCTGGAAATTCTAGATTAAAAAATGATCCGAACAGTGGATTTGCGTGGGTTAGAATGTGGGTCAGTTGACGTCCCTGAGTTCAGTGAAATGTGTGGAATTTGTTTAAATGTCTTGAAAAATTGAAAATAGATAAAGGGACTAACCATGCGCTCTTGCTGAGGACAGAAAATGTCTTCATTTAAAAAAGGGAACGAATCACTTTGTAAACAAAGACGACTGTGGGGAAGAAGCTTTCAGTGGGGGTCGCCATACTGCAGTTACCAGGCCACTATAGCGCTTTACTGCAATGTATTTTTAATGTTTTAATATTAAATTATAGTTTAGGTTCAAGTGTTGCTGTGATATAAATATTCATATTTTAGGCTGTTGGGTCAACGTATAGCTGCTGTGTAAAAGTGAACACAGCATGGAGAAAGGTGTGTTTTTTTTCTACCCTAATGTTCGCTGCGCTGCCTTCAGAATCAATATTACACCCCTCATAAAACATGAATGACTGCACGAAACAGAAACATAGCATGGCCCACTTGAGTTGTATTCCTAATAGGGTGTGAAAAAGCTTGCACTGACTTGTTAGGTACTGCAGCTACAGCACTGCAGTACCTCGTGACAGCTCTCTTCGGCTGTATAAACACGGGGTTTATCGTTCGGTGGAGGGGCTTGGAGTGTGCTGACCCCCTGGTTAGGAGAGAGGGACTTCCACTGCGGTGCCTGTCATCCTTTGGACAGAAGGTGCAGGAAAGAGCAAAGTGATGCTTCTTTAACAAAGTGATTTTTGAGGTGTCCATTTTAATGTTTTCATGGATTGCAAGTGTGGATGTAGCAGCCCCTTGTGTGTCTTTGCTGCCATGCCCAGGACTGTTTACAAGGAGATGTATCAGAGAATAATTTCAATTTGTCTACATATTGCAGTCGTACACATTTTACATTGGAGTATAGCTCACAGATTCAGTGCCAGTAAAAGGTTAATTAAATCAGTAGAGGAGTCACAGCAAAGTGTGCTGTTGCACAGCAAGCACCAAAGGCTTTTAGGGTGGGAGTATGAAAGCGTATCAGACACCCTCTAACATGCTTCTCTGTGTGCATGTATTCATGTTCTCTCACTCTGCGCCTCTGCCTCTCTTCCGTCTCACATACACACACGTGTGCGCGCACACACTCGCATATCTCACTTTGTTTCTCACACTTTATCTGTCTAAGATTAGAAAAATCAAGCAAAAGTGGTGACATCGACACACGCACAAATGCACACGCACGCGGGACGTCACGCTGACGAAGGTGACACGCCATCTGTCAAACTCCTGTCTCAGATCTGCGTCTTGTATTGTGACAGTGGAATCAGCCTATTGATCGTAGCAGGCAGAAATCCTCCCTCGCCACTTTCATAATTCAATATGGCACAAGCCGACCACAAAAAGAATAAATAACATCAGAGAGTTGTTTTTTTGGTCAAAAGGGCTGGCCATCTGTGATGTTATTTGAAGATCTCTCCAAAACTGGCAGAGAAAACAGTTTCATTTGTTTCATATCATTTGTTAGTAGGAACTGGGAAGGTGTCTGAGCTTTATCTCATGCCTCGTCAAAAGAGGAGGCACGCTTTGATTGCCATCATTTATTGTCATCACTTCACAGCTTGCTGCCGCTGTCACCGGTTAAGTGCTCATATTGTTAGTGCTCGGGGTGACAGGGAATGTGGGATACAGCGGTGACGTGCCGAGGTATCCTAGCAGGTGTTGTGCTCGTCAGTATTATGAAAAGATTTCTGGTTTCTATTTTGGAGTAGTTTGGAATGCCCGGAGGAGGTCATCGCCCTGTTTTCTGCGCAGAGCAAAGGTCGGCGACATTTGAACCTCCATCTAAGCAAATGACAAGCTGACCACCAATATCGGAATTTCGATTTATCCTTTTTACGGCTCAGCACCATGATACATTGTATGTGTGAGATGTCCTTTTGTCTTTTTGGTGGAGTATATCTGCAACACATTCACGACAGCAACACATGGTGAAAAACGTCCTACTCGCACCACAGCTACCCCCTACAGAGTGGATGATCTGATTAGACTCTGGAGTGTCTTGCTGTATAAATTTGCATATTAATAAGGGAAAACAGATTTTCTTGAAACTACTATATCCCTTTAATACTTTAAAGATAAAGTCCATATAAATATCATCCTTGTGAAGACACAGATGTTGATATAGAAATATCTTCTGCTAATTAATGCATTAATTATCTTAAATAATTGGCATAACATATTCTTAATATGTGATGATAATTATGGCTTAATGTAAGGTCATTTTTTAGAATTTCTTTTTAATACAGAAATTGGATATTGTGTGACATCAACATTACAAATAAATATATTGCATTTTCACTCCCTCTCTATTTGGGAAGTTAAAAACATGTCGATTTTTTTTATTCTTGATGAATTGTTTAGTCTAGTAACATCAGAAAATTGTGAAAAATGTCCAGCACAACTTCTCAGAGCCAAAGGTGATGTCTTCTTCTGTCCAACCAACAGTCCAAAACCCAAAGGTATTCGAATGACAATGACATCAAACAGGAAAAAAAGCAGCAAATCCTCACATTTGTGAAGCTGGAACCTTCACAAATGACTTAAACCATTAATCCATTATCAAAATGTTTAGCGATTAATTTTCTGTACATCCCAGTAATCACAAATTAGCTTAATTGTTTCAGCTTTAGTCCAAAGGTTGACACGCAACTTGGGTCTAAAATTTGGCAATAAAAAGTCCAGTTTGAAGTGGAGCACTTGTGTAAATGAGTATTTGGGTTAATCTTCCAG
This sequence comes from Maccullochella peelii, assembly GCA_002120245.1. Lineage (NCBI taxonomy): Eukaryota > Metazoa > Chordata > Actinopteri > Centrarchiformes > Percichthyidae > Maccullochella > Maccullochella peelii. Next base: position 32,641 of record LKNJ01004190.1, on the reverse strand, counting down.
GGTTAGTGTTACATAGTCTGCAGAGATGCTGCTTCACCACAGAAAGCTATTAACTCTGTCCAACATCTATTTTCTGTCACCCTAATCATTGAGTATCAACAATTTTGCCTCTCCAACTTAAGTTTCACCCAGTTTTGCCAAGCGTCACTGACAACACTGTCTTAGCCTGTACTTGGCTCGATCTAATCACTTGTGGGTGCCAGACTGCAGGACATGTTATTATGATTAGGAATTACTCTGCAGTTGTCAATTACGAGGACCACTGTTTACCATCCTCAAGAGAAAATGGCTCATTTCACTTCATCACACAGCCTAATTGAGTGATTGTATTACGATGCAATGCGGAAATAGTCGAGAAGCCATTTTATACATGTCAATGGAAGAAACGCGGATTAGCATGTTGGTCAAATTGTGTTGTTCATGATTGCATGTATGGCTGGTATCTCCTCAGCAATCATCAATGTTTTTTTAAACCCACAGATCCACCTTTTGGTCTCCTGAGATTTTAGGGGTGGGCATATAGGAAAAAAAGCACATGTTACACTGATTGCTTGTAAAGTGGATAGTCAAAAAACTAAAGGTTATTTTTTTCACTTATTGCAAGCAAGTTAAAACCACAATGTTATGTGTAAAGTAAAAGAATCTTTAATCTTGCAGAGACAGGCAGAAGTTGAGAAGTCAGGATATACTTTAGTATCTAGGTCTATCTTTTTTTTTTTTTCGTTTTATATTGGCTAAAATAGATTTTCTCTCTTTTCTTGGCGCGCCGCTGGGTGTTCAGACGTCGTCCCCAGACTAGGACCAACCCGCCAATCTATTTGGTTTCATGTCTTCCTCCTTTTACGATATCCTTTCTCTCCCCTATCTTGGGATACAGGGATATTTGTTATATCTATTGTCATGGTGCTGTGGCTTTGACCTTTGCGCTGCCCACTTTTGGAAGTTGACAATCAAAAAGTTGGAAGTCAAGGTGATTCTTCTGTTGTGGTCACCTGGATGTAGAAAGCGTCTCTGGTTTTCTTGTTCTCCTACTCGTGTCATGCTTGCTTGTCTTTTCTCTAAATTGTGGGTTTGAAAAAGGTCTTTTGTCAATTGTTTCCAACGTGTCCTTGAGCAAGACACTGAGCCCAAAACTGCTGCACTGCAGAAAGCTATGAATAGAGTTTAAGATACACCAAAACAATGAAACCATTTAAAACACTCTATTGTGGAGCAGTTTTTTTATGCTATAGGCTGCAGTAGTGTGTTTAGCAAGCAATCTCAGGACTGTATTAATGGTAAAACCACACTAATGTAAGCTCAACACTTTTGAATAGTCCAATTAAGTGACCAATAATAATGATGAAAATATGTGCAAAAATGTCTTCATTGTGTTGGGCTGCTCTAATTTCCTTTTTGACATACGCAATTAAAGCCACATTTTAACTGCAAATTATACCACAGGATCTTTGGCAGTGGAAATGTGTTAGTCTTTTATACACACAAATAAATGTTTCATTAAAAGGCCTTGACTTCAGTCAGGATTTCAGGGAGTTTTCATCATGTGAGCGTTTCATCTAGCTCAAACAATGCCACAAATCAAAGCGTTTCAATCTCAGTTTACTTTTACTGTATCAAATAGTTAATAAGGTGAAAGATGTCTCGCCTCTCAGGCTATATACAGGTTGCCCAAACTTGTTGGTGGAAGCTGTTAGGTTTTTATGCACCCTGAGGAAGACCTACAAACACTAGTCAGGGCTGAGAAAGTACTTCCACCTCCTCTGCATATTTTTTGGGTAAAAGTAATTTTTGATCTGTATTGTTGTTTTATATTACAGTTTCAATATTCTCTTACAAAGAGGCTGGAATTGAACATTTATCAAAGATTAGACCGTAAACCACAGAGCTCTGTGTAGTGGCTATGGAAAGCATGATAAACAAAATCATCATAATTTGTTAATTGAAATGTATATAAAAAATGTATGTTGTTGATAGTAAATGTATGTATGTATGTATATTTTATTTTTTTCATTGTTTCCACTCACTTCTGAAACTAAACGCTATGCTCTGAAATAAAACCTTTTATTTCTTAGGGGCAATAGTCAGGCAGTGTAGTGTAGGATAACAGAAACATATACATGTATATTTATGTATGTAATTTTTTTGTTTGTTGTTCATGTACTTATTTTTTCATTATTTATTGACTTATTTAGGCATTCATTTTATTCCATGTACTATTTAACCTACTAGATTAATACCAAGAGAACTCTGTTACAAGTATCCATGAAAGTAGCGCCATAAAAACACAATATTCATATTTTACAATCTGAAATCCACAGGCTTTTCTTGAAAACATGTCCACTTGAGTTACTGTACAACATTTTGCCAAGTGAAACTGTGCATTGATCAGATTTTTATGTTGTTTTAAAGACATTATAAGGAGTGTATACCTCTGCTGTGCAGATGAAACAACAATTAAGAGTGACATAAAAATGGCTATAAAATTGTGTCTAGACACCTTATTGCCAACATGGGACATTTGTGGCTAAAGCATATTAAGATGAGTTTGATAGTACCAATGTTTTGAGATTTATTTTTAATGTTTTATTTAAGTCAAGCTAATATGCTGCGCATTCAGAAATGGACACAGAACCACAGAAAATACAGTAAGTAGGCTGCTGACGAGACACCCTGTTGGGAGACGAGGGAAGGGAGGCGGCCAGCTCAAACTCTGTAGGATCGCCTCACACTCACGGCTTTCTCCACACGTCATTCCCGTTTCTGTCACTCTTTAGTTATGGGCACTGAACTATGAGAGAAACAACCTAAAATAATCTCACTCATTGATATTTGCACGAAATCTTGGCAGTTCTTACTGAAGTAACTGCATCATATCACCTTGTAAGCTATTCAGGTGATGGGATTTTAAATATATACGCCTAATGCTGCGTAAGTGTGTTATCCAAGCTTAAAATAATTTATACATCAGAATAAAATGGATCAGTATTCCCTAAGTTGGGCATTTTTTTTAGGCCATTTTTGCTTTTGGGGGAAAAAAGGCTCCCTGCTAAAGGACACTTATGGCTGTGTAGAGGGACTTTAAGGGCTGATTGGAAAGAAGGTGATGGCACAATGAAATCTAGAGGAACACACACACACACGCACACACACACACAGTCCAACACCTACACACACTTCCTTTCCTTAAGGGAGAAAGGTCAGTATCCAGAGGAGGAAATGGTGAGCCATTGTTATGATTGATCACACGGCAAGGTCTAGGGAGGACACAGTGTCACTTTCATTGTCAAACTCATTATACCACAGAAGAAGATTTTCCTCCCCTGCTCTCATGTCCTTTCTCCTCAGCAGTCATGTGAAGAAACCCTTCCACTGCATGTGGAGACGAGTTGGGCATGTCGAAGTGGAAAGCCGAGTGAAATATGCTGAACACACACAATATTTTCAGTTGCTAAACTAAATGCTATAGTGGGAAAATGCATAATTCTGCAACAAGAGAAGAGTTGAAGCTGAAAATACAGGAAAAGAGAAAGCATTATAAATGAATGGTGCAGCAGTTCTTGCTTGGAATATTAGCAATATTAACAATCAACGTATACAGTCGACAATGAGGAGAACTGCCAAATCAATTAAAATATAACAAAATTGATGTCTTGTAGCCAAAGGCAGCTTGCAAGAGGTTTGGAAGGATATTCTGGTCCTGATTAAAAATGAATGGTATCAGAATACATAATGCTTTCTGGCCAAGTGCCCAGAGCAAAGCATCCTGAAACTGTGGTCACTTCAGAGGCAGGGGAAAGGCATTAGGTATCCAGGCTATGAAGGGATGCTCAAGTAACAGACTGTTCTCAGTTCAATTCATCTAATCACCAATGCAAACCTAAGCACTTTGCAGATATAGATTTGAGGCCAACGATTGATACTGTATACCATGTAAACTGATTCATGCTCAAAGAAAGGAAACATATTCTCTTGTTAAAGGGTCTCTTCTTCTTCTATCTGAGCCAGGCCTTTTTATCTCGGTTGAACATAACCCAACACCAACAAACAGAACATGAAACAGAATCCTTAATTTAGTCGACAAAATCTTATTTTCCCTCAAAATGCACTTCTCAATATTACAATCTGGGCCCTGGAATAGCCATGATTGTGGTTTGCGTAATAAAATTACTGATGAAACAGTATAGAGCTGACATATTTCTTTACTCTGCTCATCTTGCTTTACATTAGCCATTTGTGATTTGAGAATACCTGATTGAATTAGGGCCGATTTAGCAGCCCAACGGTAATGTAAATATTTTTAGGTAAAATAAAACTCACTTTAATCCCAAATCACATTATGCATATTATTTCAATCATGGTTCCTCCTTCAGATATTACAGTACACAGAGTTGCAGTTGTTGGGTTTTTGTCCAGAACAAAGACACAGCTTAGTAAATATATAAAAAAAAAAAAAAATAAATCAAATACAGAAAGAAACAACCAAAATACTGATCTTTGCGACTAAGTACATAATTCAGGGTCATAAAAGGCAATAAATAGTTGAATCCCAACTTCTAGACACGCCTTGTTTTGGATTGTTTTGCCTCTGTGGTATTGATCCTGCCTAAAGCCTTCCAAGAGAGGTGAGGGCCGTCTCTGCCAAGAGTAGAGGTCACTCAGATAAATTGGCCAGGTTGGGTTTTAGCAGCTTCAGGGTCAAAGCCCATTCATCTTATTAGGCCAATGTATCCTTTTAGAGGCCTCAGCAGTAGGATTAGACAATAGAGCAGCACCAGGGCATTAGATGACAGACCATTTGGCAAATAGGTTAGAGCAGTTTCCACCTATTGTCTTTTTCTACATTACTCAAAGGAGCTGTCTGCGGACTTTTGCATGGCAGCTCTAAAGGTTGAAGGACTTAGAAAGAGAGATTCACTCTAGATGGGGACAGGCTGGGTGATTGTCGGAAGAATGCTTTTACAAAGCGAAGATAGCAAAACAACATTGTAACATACAGTATGTCCATCCTGACTGTTGTCCAAGACAATATACCATTGTGTTTTCAGTTTTTTTTTTCACCTGAAACAATAACTATTTTAAAGTAAATTCACCCTTTTAGCCCAATGTTTTTTTTTTAGGGTTGACTAACCTTTTCTCACATTTGAAATTCAGCTTTAAACTTTAACTTTATTGTCCCAAAGGGAAAATAGGTGTCCCAGTTAAACACAGACTTGAACATAAAATGTAATTAATACATAAAACATATTACAAAATAGACAAAAAGAACTGCTAATAGCCCACTCAAGCTCACATAATACAATGTACATCAGTGACAGCATAGCATAAAACGTCATCATCCCCCACCAATACATGGAAAACTGATCTCTACTCAAAGTCATTGATCAATCAGAACTCATTGGACAAACTTTTAAGATGACAAATAACAATTATTTCCATTATCAATTAATCCGCCAATTATTCTAATGATCGACCAATTTAATTGTTTAATCTATCAGTGTCAGAAAGTGACAAGTAGTAGTTCAAATTAGTGAAAAATGCCCATCACAATTTCCCCAAGGTGACATCTTGAGGTTTGTTTTGTCCAACCGACAGTCCAAAACCCAAAGATATTCAGTTTACTATCATAGATGACTTGGGTCGAAAACGGTAAATATTCGCATTTGAAAAGCTACAACCTGTGGGTTTTTTTGGTTTTTTTTTTTTTGGCATTTTTGCTTAAGAAATGACTGAAGTGACAGGACAGCTGATTCATTTTCTGTACAAACTTCATTATCTTATTAACCAACTCGGTGAGTCTGTGTCTGCATCACATTACATGATTTCTTGGTGTTGAATCTCACATTTGCTGCCATGTGGAGCTGCCAATGTGCAACGTTGCCCAGTGCAGATTTAACACAAGTCAAATAGCGATGTAAGACAGTCTCACTTGTTTCTAATCTACTTTAACTTCATAGAAGAATAGAAAAAAGAACACAAAGGAAAGGACCTTGAAATATGGGTCATTACTCCCTTTGCTGTAAGACATTTTTACATGTTACTTACTAAAAATGCTTCATCAAATGGAATCACATTGTAATGAAGAGGAAGTATCACTCTGCATTAGTGTATTGTTTCTGCTTGATTTAAAATACAGTAAAAACACTGACTAAATGCATGATGACACGAGTTGTCAAAATAGACATACTGACACTCTACTGAGTTGTTTGTATGAACCTGCTCACTGATTCCCCCCAATAATAGCTACAGCAGCAAGTCTCAGTCTTTCAATCATTACTGCAGTGCAGCCTTTACGCCGGGTATGGTTAATACATCGTCGAAGCAACCCAAACGTGGTGTCAAGATGACACACACAGCCCTCTAGTAATTGGATGCACCCCCCCCCACCTCTCTATTGTTGAGAGGAAAATGTGTTGGCTCTAATTTAAACTCAGCCTCTGAAGCTCTTTGCTGCACTTACCAAAAAACCCTGAATTATATTGACATTTTCCACTATAATGGTGTTACTATGAGATCTCTTTTTCTATTAGCCGTTTTGTAAAGGTGTAGCAGTAAGGGCTAATTGCAAATTAATTGTGAGATGGTGATGATTTGGCATAGGGTTGGCAAAACGATTCTTTTACTTAACTAGTTTTCCAGGACAAAAGAGATTTTGACCGCTGCCTCAACAATTCATCAGATGTCTCCAATCTTAAAGATAGACTTTGATAGTCCAAACCACCGGTTTACTGTCCACCTTTGACCCCTTTCAATAGTATAGTTTTTTTTGTTTTCCTGTTTAGGCAGCCTTACACTGAAGCTGCTTGTTTTCAAATCACTTGAAGACGCACTGAGGGACAGTCAGGCTTCTAGGGGAGTTACTTGGAGTTTGCTCTTGAAAGAAGTATGAGGATGACATTTGGGACTTCATTAAAACAGCTTGAGAGGGAATTTTTCTTCCACCCTCTGCTGCATGACACAATATATTTACCACGGCAAAAGAATATTACTCACAAATAATCCACCGCCACAGACTGCCTCATGCAGAAGCCATTTTGCATCTTAAATAAAGTAGTAGCTATGTGACTGATGACTCCCTCTGTAATATATTAAATCATCTTGTCATTCTGTCCAGGCCTATCAAATTTCCATAGAACACGACATTCTTTGTCATTCATGTTCTAAGTGTTGTTCCACGGTAAGATTACATCAGGAAATGCTTAGATGATTGCTTTGAGGAATTCGATGAGGGTGTCTGCGGTCGGGACTGAATATACAATGGTATGTACACCAATTCAAGCAAGAGATAACTTGTGTCCTTCTTAAATTTTTTATAAACCAGTTTATTTTGGATGGCGAGTCCGTTCCTCGGCTGATGCAGGATCCACTGGAGCTATAACACTTTTTTCCCACTATAAGATAAAAATAATGTTGTACACACCATTTTAAAGGGAGGTGGTAAACCAGCACTTTCTACAGTTCCTGATGACAACGTTGCGACAGTCCGTGCGCTTTGTTACCCCCATCCTTACAGTCTCAGAGGTAGCTAAGAGCCAAATGAAGTACTATATTAGCTAGAAAATGGAACATTATGCTAATACGTCCTGGGCGACACCTTCAGTTGTGCAGGCGAAGAGCTCTTAGATTATCTAGTAGCACTACTTTTACTCTCCATTATACTTCATGAACAACATTCATTTCACCACTGGCTGCCTACCAGGGTGGGCCATATTCTCTCCATCATTTAGGTTGTAGATGTTAGTGTTACATGCGCCAGGTGCTGGCTGACAACTAAATGAATAATGTGTCTGGTAGAGAGGAAACTCAGTCAGGGGAAGCCCATTCCCTGGACTCTCCATTAATATCACAGTCCACTCTTTCAGGGGATACTGCTGACATTTTGCTCTCTGTGTAATAGAGACCTAACCTTTAAGCACTGTAAGGAAGAAGTCATTTTTCATAATCTGCTGTCCATTTTGGAGATTTCCCCAACTACTGCCTTCTATGCATCTGTCCTCATTTCCCTCCTATTGTTTTATATTTTTTATTTCTTTTTTAGGAATGTGCAGCAGTCATCATTTGTTTTCAGGCAACAGATGTATAAAATGAAATTCCCTCAACTGAAACCGTAACTCCCATCACACCGTCCCAAAAACACAATACCTATTGCTGAATTTTGTGTAATTCATGAGAGTGATTTACAGTGCGAGGCAGGCCATAGTTGATGACTTGGATGGATGATCAGAGTGCACATTTTGTTGTGTCCAAGTCTGCCTTAATTCCTCAAATCCAGACTCAAGTGCTAAGCCACCATAAGAAAAGCCGGCAGATCCCTTGTGTCCTTCTTGAAGCCGAGCAGGCTGAAGGAAAGTCATTGTTTCAGTAGCCGGTAATGATGATTAGCCACAATCTGGGGGATCGACTGCACATCGGTCAAATGCGTCGACATCCTCAAAGGGAGAGATGGCCCACTGTCCCAGCCACGCATACTGAGCAGATTGATTGTGTTTCCTGCAGAGATTTAGGGGAAATCTTTGATGTGTGCATGGTAATAATGTGGACATTGCCATCAAATGCAAAGCAACTGCCTCTGAGTTCAAGAGCTGCATCTTGTTAACATATTCTGATACAAATCGTAATATAAAGGATAATTTAGCTTCGTGATACTACGCAAGACTATACATAAACATACTGATACTGTATCATTTCATATCTGATGACTATCCTTGCTCTATCTCTACACCACATTACTCCTTTAAAAGTTCTTGGTCTATTTCACAATGCAAGATGAGTGCACATTTTCATGAGGGCTGTGATGTTACAAAAGAAATGATGATAATGATAGCTCCTTGCCTGTGGTGTGAGGGTTCAGTCTGTGTCCCTTGCCCTTTTAACATAAAACAAAAAATAGATGACAGTATATGCTCCAAGTAGGCAAACAGCAGACTCGAAAGTAAGAAACCATGTTTTTTTACGGTGGGTACTTGTGATCATAATGTGGTAATTGGATAGCTCATTTATTTCACTTAGGTCTAGCTGGAGGTCTCCACGCTGAAATTAATTTTGCACGGAAACATACCTTTGACATGATTGATGATCCACACAAAGTTTTTGCTGTATATATTAGGGTGAGCACACACTTAAACCATTATGTGGCAAAAAAATCTTTCCTTTTAGAGTAATGCTGCACATGATTTGTGTAATTCTGTAATTCCAATTCTAAAAGATTCCAGTGAAAAAAGCACCCACTGGCACCGTGCTTGGAAATATTCCACTCATTTGCTCTGACTTTACTGGAAATAGCCTTTATTATAGAAACAATGATAGAATCCAGTAAATCAGGGAAAAGTATAGGGTGTAGTGTTGCCATCAATAATAGATTGGAAACAAGTCGGCACTGATGGAACCTGAGGCCTTTCCTTTGTGGAGGTCTTAGTGCCGTAGCGGTGCATGTGAATAATGCATGGTCCCAGATAGACTCCAGCTCCCTCTCTAGCCCTTCCACTCACTGGCTGCCTGGCTTGCAGGCTGGGGCGCCACTTTTCCCCAGCAGTGATTGGCTGTGCCTTGAGGGCAGTGGAGGAGATGGGAAATCACCTGCCCCATTTAGCCATGCTGCGCTAGCTGCCTCGGCGCCCCACTGTTCAGACCTTTGTGTCTGCTGCTGGCACTCGACATTAGGACCTCTGGTTAACTTTAGTCGGGGATGCAGCGGCACAAAGCTGTCATTTGGATACTTATCGCCCCAGACTTTTTTGAAAGGTAAATCTGCTGCACGGCTACACTCCCATGGCCCTTTTTCTATTTTTTACGCCTTTTCTTTTTCCCTGACAGAGCAGGCATTGTGATTGGCAGTGATGCAGTGTCGCAGTTATGCCACAATCACAGTTCCTCAACGTTCCACACCCCGATCCCCCGCCAACCCACACACCATCCCCCTTTTCACTGTCTTTTTTAAATTTTTTATTTTGCTAGTTTTCTTTCACACACTGACGTATGGTGCTGGTGTGGAAAGCACCCGACGCATTCTCAATGATCCAGCCTTGAGAACCAAGGGGGCTCTCGGCGTCCTCTCACCCAGGGGTCTCGGTGGGGAGTCCGCTGAAGCTGGGCACCCAGTCCAGCCCCCCATGGAGTGAGAGCCTGGCCGTGGCAACACATAATCCATATTCTAAAGGCCAGCTGGACTGAGACCATGGAACACAAGGAGAGCAAAGAGACCTACCACCCCCGCCCACATCCCACTTCCCAGTAACTGAGTACCTCAGACAGCTTTGGCATGTCAAAATTGAAACTGGGCTGAATAGCCGTCATTTAGAAACAGGTCTTTAGTGGAAATAAGAGCCTTTAGCTGGAGAATTAAGCATATTATGTGAAGAAGACGCTGGCCAGTTTCTCATATTGTTTACTCGGGTGAAATTTACTGCAGCATCTTTGCCAGTGCGGATACCATTTTTTCCCTCCTTCTCCCGTCCTCTTTGTTTGCACATGGTGCTGTAGTGAAAATGAGCTACTTGGCTGTAGGTGGCTCAGTATCGAGGGGAGCTTTTGGGGTAATCCTGCTTTGAGAGTAGATGGATAAACGTAGACGGGTGACTGTCAAAAGACAGGTATTTCAACAGATTCCTATTTATTCCCCCAACAAGCCAAACCCAAGCCCACTTCTTCTTCTGTTGCCGCTGCTTACTCTCCCAACCCCAATTACTGTGTTCCTAACCAAGCCCTCTGTACACATTCATACTGTACACTATATTCCCATTGTGCCCTGTTGTCCATTACAAACAACATGGTAAAACATGCACAAATATTGTATTGTGTTTCGACTCTGTTGTAGGTTCATTAAAAATACAGTTGTGAAATCTGATACATGAACATTTGTCTTGCAATAGGATATTGTGAACAAGGCATCAAGTTACCCACGTGACTGTGTCTAGTTTTAATTCTACCACCTCACTAAGGCACACCCTGTGGGAATTATAATGAGGCCGTTTGTTATTCCCAAAAGAATAGAAATCGACATCATCTCCAAGGTGTTCTAAAATGACTAATGTATAAATGCCTCCATCTTAAAATAGCTTGTCCTATACCAGGTCTCAAATACCGTTTCTTCAGGATGGATGATGAATATAATAATTTGGGCCACTCAATATGAATTTCACTCAAGCCGTACGGAACTGGGGCACTCCTGGATTACAAGGACCGCGGCCCAAACTCGTAACATATTTCCCCACTTGAGCCTACAGGCGTGACCGAGCTCTTTGAGTCAATGTGTGGCTGCACTGGGAAAATGTCAAAGAAGCACTCCCTTGTTCTCAATCCCAGAGGCATCACTTTTGATGTCCACCTTCAAAGGAGTCTTATCAGTCCTTTGCTGTTTTAGTTGTTGGTCATTAATAAAAGCAGAGTGCTGCACCCACATGATAATTTATAAAAATTAAATGCCCAGTTGATTTTGCAATATGATGCACTGCAGCACTTTATGACTTATTAGACTCTCTAATTCACTGGGCGGAGAAATGTTTTCATGTGCATCATATGATTACATATTAGTATAACACAATTTGAAGTTGGACATATGTGTTTTTAAAAATATGTTTAAAAATACTGAATTTGATATCAGTATTTATGATTATGATATAATTGATAAATACATAGAAAGATGAGATAAAATGTCCACCTTGAATTATGTTAGCAGAGTGGGCTCAAAGTCCAATATAATTTACAGTATGAGATTTATACCAACTCACTATTTATGACCAAATGAAGGTATTTCTTGGGGTGTTTATATTGACACATAAATACATAAAATTAATTTCTAATCTTGTGTAATCTCTTGAGTCTCATTTACAGTCAAATGATGGAGGATGATGCTGTGATGCTATGACGGTCATGCTCTTATAGTTACTAGTACCACGACTCTCACAGTGTTTTCAAACTTTATTGATTATTATTTCATCTTCACATGGCAATATATGGGCAGTAATCTTTATAGACTCAGAGATTGCCACTGTTGCTAGAGGGCACAAATTATTTGGCCATTCCGCTGAGAGAACAAGGAGTTGTGTGTCTTCCCACTAGTAGATCAGCTGCCATCATCAGACTGGATATTCAACAATGTATTTATCCAAATTTACTGTAGTTAAAGAGGCACTCCAGATTTTAAACCCGATGTTCAGTTTACTCGTTTACCCTAATGATGTCATCAGGGTTATCTCAGACTGGACTTGAGAGCTAACATTTTTAACAGGAAGCCTTAGTTACAAACTAGAGGTGTGGTTTGAAAGAAGTGGGCATTTCGAAGGCAGGGAGGATTTAATGAAAGATGCTATCCAGATGCATTATGTAGGATCCAGTATTTCTGGAGCTTGACCCATGCTAGGGACAAAAATTCAGGATATCTCAGCCTCTGCTACTTATACTTTTGACCATTCTTTTTTTTAATCTGCCTCTTGTGAGTTCCCCATCTTTATGGAAATGTAATATTAAAGCTGGAGTATCCATTTAAGATAGGTAAAGGTAACCTAAGGAAGCTCAGCTAAGTAAAGTCAGGCTAATATTTTATTATCTAGATAAGAATTGACTTGGGAGTTAAAGCTGAACTTAAATTGCAACTAGAAATAGAATAACTAGAAAAGAAATTTAAGTTCACTTTGCCAATGTCTAAAACATAAAACTGGGAAAACGTATTTGGTCACAGCTCGTCTCAGGACCTTCAGATAAACGAAGCCTAGACAGTTTTCTGAGCTGCTAATAGAGGGAAGAGTTTGATGAAATGTGCAGAGCTGGAAGTGAGTTGGATTACCGCTTTCACTAGAAAGCAAAAGAACAATCTTTTTCATTCAGGCAGATAAAAAAAGTCCTGGACACACTAACAGCTTGTATTCTATTGATCAATCAGTGTATACATTTATGATATTTGGCAGAGATAATAACATTTTCCCTGATGGCTGTCTTTTTTTAATTGTATTTTATAAAAATGCGCAGCATGGAAGCAGTAAATGATAAGACATAACACCATCTATCAGAGGGACATAGTGATACTGTTTACTAGTAATTTATATGCCCCTTTATTTAGGCTACATTAAAATAATCCAACACTTCTTTTGAGAAGTTAATGAGGACGTGGCCATTTCCAGTTCACAGGGGACTATGTGAAATACATTTTCTTTTTCTTTTGATTAGGAGCCGCAGTTTGTGAAAGTGTGTCTTATAAACAGTCAAATATTTTGCCTTCTTTTTAAGAAGGCTGTCAAAAGTAAACAAACAACACTGACAATCTAGCCAACAAGACAAGCTCAAGACAAGGACCGGATAGTTTAGTTGTCATCTTCGCATTGACAGAGACGGTGCAAAAGTGAGGTGTTAATTAATTATTTCTGGTGCTCTCATTGTTCTGATGTACAGACTCCTCTGTGATCAATTAATCAGGGCATGTACTGTGGAGATTTTTGGTTGTGAATGCGGCTATTGTTTCTATATTGCTTTTGTCTGCAGCAGTATATCGCATCAACATTACTGTATGTTCTAATGAGCTTAAGATGTCATGACATATTCAAATAATAAGACAAAGGATATTCAATATGTATGTCAGCAAAACAAAGATAAATCACAGATTGTGTTTTAATGTGATTAATCAAATGATGTCAAACTAAAGGAGTACCTTTTTTAAAAGGGTCACTTAAAGGTCTGCATACAGTAACTCAGTGACACTCTCCCTCATGGATTCACATCAAGGTTTTATGTCAGAGCCTGTCACCTAGCTCGATAATCATTTTGGATACCATTCCAGATTTTAGTGTTTTAAGGGAAGCCCCCTCCCTTCCTCTCTCCCTCTCCTCTCCTCTTCTCCCGCTACTTCTTTGAGGGGTAAACGCACACGCAAAGCTCCTCAGCCTATCATCTGTGACCGCTGCTACATCGAGACAGCGTAACACGATCCATGATAGAGTGGTGCAAATCGCCCAGCACTTTCACCTACCATCTCACACAAGGAGGGGGAGAGATAGGTTGAGTGGGGAAAAAATAAAAAAAATAGAGAAAAGGAGGAGGTGGAGAGCTGCTGGAGAGTGCGGCAGCGGTGGCTGGCAACTACAACGATGCTGGTGTGACTTTCCGGTCCACTAGGTTTTAACCCTTCTGACATCGCTTGAGTGCCATCCATGTGTCAGTGCGATAGTGTTCTTGTGCAGTGTGTGGCTCGTGTAGCAACAGTGGGAAGAGGAGGAGATCTGGAGCGTTTGTAAATCCAATACAAAGCAGCATCGCAGCCTGAGAAGTGGACCTTGTTACAGTAAAGCCTCAGTGGAGAATTGCTACAGGCATTCTTTAAGGTAACACACCAACTTCTTTGTAATCCTTTCATATTGAGCGTAAAAATTGAACCCAATTTCTACTCTGGGTTACATTACGTTACCAGTTTCTGAATTGTATTAGTGTTGTTTTTTTGCTGGACATCTGTGCTGACAAATCTGGACATGAATTGCATTTGTCAACAACTTGGATGTGGCGAAATAATGTTTAATGCATGACAAGGGCTGTGTACCGGCAGCTCCTCTGTTGGGCCTTATTGTTACTGCAGAAAGCTACAGTCTATTGTATTCCATTCAATCCCCTTGTGGATCTTCTTCTCCTTATGAGGGGGCGGTGTGTATTGTGTTTAAAATGGTACTGCAGCCTAACACGTGTAAATTGATAATACGGTGTCTAGCACTCAAAAGCCACATACACAGGCTTGGAAATATTTACATTAAGGAATAACTGAAAGCTCATTTTGAACTTCAGCAGGGTCAAGTTGCACACAAGGTATAACAATTATAGTATCTCTCACATCATCAGAAGCACTGCTTGATTATGTGGAACAAATGGAAAAAAGCAGTTTTAATATTGTATGAAATACAATATTAGAGTGTATTGCCTTAAGCTTTCTAAACTGCATCAGAGCGATAAGACATTATACTTGTATTTCTTGGCTCATGCTCCAAAAGAAACTGCTGCTCTTTTTAGAATCCTCACACGTCCAAAATTTAACATGACATCCATGAAGTATTATGGTTAATGTATGCAAGCAGGGTACCGTAGGTGTTGCTTTTGGGTGTTGACTTGCCTTTGATTAATCATTTCGGGTTGACGTCACGGCCTTGGAGACAGAGATGGATTGAAGTGCTTAGCAGACCAATAGCTACAAAGACAAGGAGTAATTGGTGTGTAGCGAGTGGTGGCCAATGTAAGCAGAGCAGATGCATCAACAGTAGAATAAGTCTGAGTGCTGCAAAGGGTCATACAGTGGCAGTTCCACATACATCTACAGGTGACAGGTAAATATGAGCAGGTAAATGCAATGAGCCTTTCCTCCGCGGGCATTGAATCTTATGAGGCATCACAATGAATTATTATGCGGGTCATAAGGTGAGTTGTGGAGCAAGGCAGGTATATTTTTAGCTGCCTGAAATGATTAATTACATTGTGCATTTATTTGTTCATTTTAACATCCATCAGTAGTGTCATATTAAAGCTGCAGTCTCATGGTGGTATTAGTTTTGCTATAGCTGTGATTTGGCCATGTTTGACTGTGCAGCGGCGTATAGGGGTAATTGAGGGGGTGGGCATGCTGCTGAGGAGGTGGGTATATTGTGATCCAGCGATCTTTATGTGTGTCAGTGGTAATTACTTTGAAAAACTAGCTTTGTGTCCCTGGAGAAAGAGGCGAATATACCTCCATACATGCTGTGCGCTATATGCTAGTGGAGAGGTAAAGTTTTAATGGTGACTGTCAACACGTGCAGTCAGAATAGTAATAATAACTTCAATATCATGAAACATAATGGGCTGATGGGCTATGAATACTTTGCACAGGCTTGCTTTTGCTTCACAGTTTTCTCAATGGACTAAAGCTGCTCGGCATTCACATTAACACTGAGGTCTGAGCAATTTTTGTTTTAATTTTCTCATCTCATGTTTCACCAGGCAGCTCTGCCAGTCTTATTCTCCTCTTAGTCTTACTGGCAAACACTTGTCAGGACTTCAGGGCCAGCGAGAGCCTTAGCCAACAAAGGCTTTTGTGCATTATGATGTGGTTTCTAGATGAACTGTTCCATAATTTATGTAATGAAAGGATGAACTGTTGTTTAATTTATGTGATGTCAGAATGAGGACTGCTTGTGTCTGTTTATTGGGCAGTGCTGGATGCCTCCATGTGGACCTCCTGAATGTGTGTTCTGCTCAGCTCATGTCCAGTTAAGAACCACATCAGCAGCTTTAACTCTCAAAACTAAAGATGTTTAATCCCTAAAATCCCATTCCTTCACTAATCATTTTATTGTCTACTCAAAGATTAACACAAAGTGCCCTCCAGGTGAACATGATGAAAAAAAAAGATTTTTTTTTTTACGTATGTATTTTTATTAAGATAAAAGGTTTAGGATTACTTAACAGCATTTATGGTAAAGAAGTTTTTTGCATTCAAATCTTCACCCAAAAGCAGACAGATGGATGGATGGATGGATGGATGGATGAATGGATGGATGGATAGATAGATAGTATAGCAGATACTGTACATGAATATATGCATACAGCACATACTGTACATTCTGTGTACGCATAGTATTAATTAGGTATGCAGGCCATCATTGCATGATTGATTGAAAGGCAGAAAAAGTGCTTGCGTCTGCTTCCTCAAAAGGCAAAGATAACACTGTTTTTCATATGTAATCTTCATATCCACATATGAAATAATTCTAACAAGGTTTTTGGAAATCACATGAGTGTGAAATTGTCCACAGAGTGATGTCATCTGGGAGACACTGAACCCTTGTTTTTAATTAAAACTCAGTCAAATAATGTGGATGGGAAATCAGAGCACCTGAAAGTCTATTGGGAAAGGTTAATTAAAATATGAAATACAATTACAATGGAAAACTTAAATGTGAAAATGAGTAGATTTGTTGAGAATTATAAACAAAATAAAGATAGAATAGAAATTCAACATTGTTAACTTTGTCTGTCTAACGACAGTAATTGAGTGAAGTTTTGTATTACTGATAAATAAAGTATTGTCATCGTAGAACATAATTGACATGTTTTGGTGGTCAAATATCCTTTAAGCAAAAGCTAGGCATTGCTGTTTGGTGGTTTGTGTTCACCTTTTCAAACACTCAAGTAAATTCAAGCAGAAGGCTGGTTTCCCTTTTTATATGTAAAACTCCAAGTTTGGAGTGCAGCTGCTCCACAGCTCAAAACAAGTTTAAAAACTGAACTGAAATTGAATTAACTGAGAAATAAATGTGCTGACAGATGGAATTACATACATTGTACGGATCGTATTGATTTAAAAAGTAACAGTGTTGCAGTAGCTGTTTATATGCCACAGTTAAGACAGGAACACAAATTTAAAATACTAACCGGCTATTAAAAGACTGGCATCATGCTTTTTTACAGATTATGGTCACAGAAAAGCACATTTATTTTACATTTCCATTGTCAGTGGTGGAGGAAGTATTCACATCCTTTACTTAAGAAAGTAGCAATACCACACTGAACAAAGTCTTCAATTAAAAGCAGAAATCCTGCATTAAAAATGTTACAGAAGTCAAAGTATGTAAGTATTATTAGCAAAATGTACTTAAAAGTATCAAAGCAAAAGTACTTAATGCAGTTTCCAATCTCCCCTGTGAGTGTTATACTATAATATATATTAATGTATTATTTCTTATTAATTTTGTACATGACTTATTAGAAATGCAATAGGTGCCAGGTGGAGCTACAGTGGGGCAAAAAAGTATTTAGTCAGCCACCAATTGTGCAAGTTCTCCCACTTAAAAGATGAGAGAGGTCTCCAATTTTCATCATAGGTATACCTCAACTATGAGAGACAAAATGAGAGAAAAAAATTCTGAAAGTCACATTGTAGGATTTTTAAAGAATTTATTTGCAAATTATGGTGGAAAAATAAGTATTTGGTCAATAACAAAAGTTCATCTCAGTACTTTGTTATATACCCTTTGTTGGCAATGACAGAGGTCAAACGTTTTCTGTAAGTCTTCACAAGGTTTTCACACACTGTTGCTGGTATTTTGGCCCATTCCTCCATGCAGATCTCCTCTAGAGCAGTGATGTTTTGGGGCTGTCGCTGGGCAACACGGACTTTCAACTCCCTCCAAAGATTTTCTATGGGGTTGAGATCTGGANTGGCGCTATATAAATAAAACTGAACTGAATTGAATAGAATACAATAAAAATACAGCTCGTATAAGATATGTAAACCTAAGCATTATACAGCTATCATAGATACACATATATATAAACCTACATATAAAATGTATACATACAAATATTACTAAGCTAAAATAATAATATCCATCCTCAAACACAATATATTTCAACAGTTAATACAAACACCATTAAAATGCTAGCTGCTAAACAGTCTACACAAACTCTGTTATGCTAGATTACACAGCACAAAATGCTAGCTGCTACACAACGAATGAACATCTGACATGCTGTCACACTGTGTCTGCTGTCATTTACCCTCAGCTGCCACATGAGGTGACTACTTCAACAGCTAAGATGTCAAATATACACCTGATGTAATCAGATGGTCTTCTCTGGTACAACTTGAAACAGTGTCATATTAAGGGGCCTACAGCTCATTTTTGCTCCTGAGGCCCTTTGCAGGTTTATTCAGTCCTGCTCATCACCATGTCATTGTGTGAAGGCCTAATGTGTCCATACACGTCACAAGAGAGACAATTTATGGATAATTCCAAAATGCTTGTTAACTGAAGGCTTTCATTCCCCAAAATATCTTCAATTATCTTCAAGCAGGATGTTGTATTATCCAGTGTAACCTGGTGAAATGAGGCTGAGATAAATTATTCTTTTATGTTTGAAGTTTGATTGACTCATTATGGAGCCTTCATGTCCCCAACTATCTGGGTGAGATCTTGCGTGGAGCCCCAGATCGAGGGAGATTATCAGTGGTCTTGTATGTCTTCCATTTTCTAATAATTGCTCCCACAGTTGATTTCTTCACACCAAGCTGCTTACCTATTGCAGATTCAGTCTTCCCAGCCTGGTGCAGGTCTACAATTTTGTTTCTGGTGTCCTTTGACAGCTCTTTGGTCTTGGCCATAGTGGAGTTTGGAGTCTGACTGTTTGAGGTTGTGGACAGGTGTCTTTTATACTAATAACGAGTTCAAACAGGTGCCATTAACACAGGTAACGAGTGGAGGATAGAGGAGCCTCTTAAAGAAGAAGTTACAGGTCTGTGAGAACCAGAAATCTTGCTTGTTTGCAGGTGACCAAATACTTATTTTACCGAGGAATTTACCAATTAATTCATAAAAAATCCTACAATGTGATTTCCTGGATTCTTTCCCCCCATTCTGTCTCTCATAGTTGAAGTGTACCTATGATGAAAATTACAGGCCTCCCTCATCTTTTTAAGTGGGAGAACTTGCACAATTGGTGGCTGACTAAATACTTTTTTGCCCCACTGTAAGTCGCTAAGTAACCAAGCAATGATCATCATGTAGTGCAGGGATTCTCAAACGTTTTCAGCCCGAGACCCAAAAGACAAATGTGGTTTCTCCCCGGGACCCAAACTTAAAAAAATACATCATGAATTGCCGTAACATCTACATTTATAAAGTACTGATGAATTCAATTCAATTCAGTTTTATATAGCACCATATCATAACAAAGTTATCTCAGGGCTCTTTTTCATATACAGCAGGTCTAGACCGACTCTTTATATTTACAGAGACCCAACAATTCCCACCATGAGCAAGCACTAGGCGACAGTGGCAAGGAAAAGCCTTTTTAACAGGCAGAAACCTCGAGCAGAACCAGGCTCTGGGTGGGCGGTCATCTGCCTCGACCGTTTGGGTTGACAGAGAGAGAGAGCAGGAGGAAAGAGAACACAACAAACCACGAAAGCCTTGAATGAGACAGAGAGGTAGATGGCAGAGAGGAAATTATCATTAAAAATCACCAACAGCCCTGCACACAGCATCTGAGCTGAACAGACCAGCGTAGCAAAAAAGGAAATAGTAGTTACTAGATGACGTCCAATTCTGAGTACATGCGTAGCACACACCATCTGAGCTAAACAGACCAGCCAGTGTAGCAAAAAAGAATGCTCTTCTTCTCTTTTAATTAGGAAAATGAATTCACATATCATAGCATTTTATTGGGTCACCACCATTTTGGGTCACGACCCTAAGTTTGGGAAAGACTGATGTAGTGGACTAACAATTACAATATTTCCCTCTAAAATGTTGTGGAGTAGAAGTATAAAGTAACATCAAATGGAATTATTCAAGTACTGTATGTATAGTACTTGAGTACATGTACTTGGTTACATTCCTCTACTGTGCATCGTTAATCATCTCAAACTACAGGATCACTTTTTGATATGTTCAGGTTCTACATGTAAAAATTAAACGTGTCTTGTAATCTTGATGGTCCTTGCCTATTTGATACTCAGTTGGGAGGCAAAACATCTGAATCCTAAATCTCTGCACGCTATAAGATAACGTCAGTGTTGACCATCACTGGTGATCTGTCTCATATTTTGCAGGCCAGTGCGCACTCTTCACTGTCCTGAAAATCAGTGATAATCACCAAATTGTGGTTATAATTTGGCTTTAAAATGTGTAGTTTGCTCCCAGTTTGACTGACAGGAGGACGTATAAGTTCTTAATGCTTATAGCACAGTTGTTTTGTTAATTCTCATATTCAGTTTCTTCTTCTCTTTCCTTTTTATAATACTGTTAGAGGGCCAGTATTGTATTCTTAGCAGGTTGTCAACAATTTAAAAATAATGACAAACTTTTTTCCCAACCAAGGATATTTTAAAGTATAAGATGCGTCTGTCTGTGTTTACGTTTCATTTGTAACACATAGCTGTGTATGTGGTTGTCTTGCTATAGTGACCAGAATTCACAAGGTAATGATCATCCCTACCTCGTGTAATGGTTATGGGGAAGGGCCGGAGCCCCTGTTCCTCAGCTGTTTACTGCGGACATTTACGGTGTATCATTATCCAAACAGTGATGCCAGTGGGTGGCTACCAGAGCTGGAGGTGAAATAAGCCATTTAGCTGCTTTATGATAGCAATCCCCAGCCCTCGCTGTTTTCACATACAGGGTCAAAGCTTAGCAGCAATCTAATCTCCCTCAGTCTCACAGCTTTCATTAGCGCTGCACTTGATCAATCAACACTGCTGCAAGTGCCAAAGTTTGACTCATTTTTAGATGAAAGTACATAACCATAATACCTGTTTAAATGATCATTGTTGTTCACAGGTTCCCTTCATGTCTAATTTAATTGACATTTAATATGACTTTGGATAAGCGTGCTAAACAGTTGACATCACTGTGACATTATAATATTAGTTTGGCTGCAGACAGAAAGTTGAAGAAAAGTAAGCGATTTCCATGCAGAAAAGAAATAACTAATGCTGTCTGACATATTTTTTCCCTATGAGAGTAAAATATTTGTCAAAACAACAAGGTGGTGTATTGATTTGCAAGGAATCTTCAGGCTACACTAAATGTCTATGATGTTATACAGATAAACTGAAGTATTTCTTGTAGGGTATTGGAATACTGGTAAAATATTTGTGCATTCTCCCTTTGTTTTCTTTCCTGTCATAATTGGCTGAGATCTCAGAAGGCAGTTCATAGGTTTCATCTGCCAAATGCCAGGCCTGTCATCACATCTGCATACAATAGGACACGTCAGAAATCCTGGCCCCTCCTTTCATCCGCCCTCACATCTTCCATAATCAGGGCCAGTGCATGGGAACAGAGGCAAAGAGGAGCTTTTTATCCCTCAATAAAAGGCCACTTAGGCAGATAGTTCTCCCAAGACTCATCAGCTTTGGTCTTTTTTTCCTGGCACCACATGAAGGAATTTGTGGAAGAGGGCAAACATTCCATCTAATTAAGGATACCTTTCATATAAGCTCACCTCTCTCCCCCGTAATTTCCCTTTTCGCTCATCTCTCCTACCTTTCTCTCCCCCGCATCTCTCTCTCCTTCACTGTCTTTTCTCTTTCTTATCATCCATCATATGAAGCCCAAAGGTGCCCTTCGCAGTTACTGTACCTTTTTGGTTAGCTCTTGATGCCTTTTGAAATCACTGGCTTACCCACACTTTGATGTTGCCTTCAAATGGATACTAAGCAAAACTTTGAAGTCACAACCTAGATGTGCCCAAGAATGTCGAATCACTGCTGTAACCTAACAGTTCACTAGTCATACTGCACATCATTAACGTGCAGTATGATTGGGATGGCAGCAATTTGAATGGGTTTTTTAGGAATCAGCATTATTTGTTTTGAAAGTGAAGGGGAGAGAACGAGTGCTCTGTCTGACTTTGTTCTATTTCTGGGGATGGCTGCTGGAGGATTACTGCAAGTGGCAGAGTATTCATTATTTAGATGGAAGTAGCCGAGTCGGGGAACGGGTGGTTTCATAAACCACTTGACTATGACATGTGTGCTGCTACACTAGACGGAAAGACAAAAAAAAAAAGTTTCGCTCCCAAAAATTTTCTCCTAGCAAGGGCACTTGTAGCAGCTCTCTGCCAGAGACTGCAGAGACAATCAGCACTAACTGAAACTGATGGAGCAAACTCAGATTGATGGAGTTAATGGATGAAGTCTTTGCGAGTTCTCCTGGATTGCTCTATATAGGCTTTGAAAGTCATGAAGCGTTTATGCAGCTGTTTGATGGTGCATGTCAGATGTGGTATTATAGTTTTAAATACAGCATCTCTGCTGCTTGTTATTACATTCAGAATGACAAAGTTGACTATCGGCAGCAGGAAATCTTTGTTGAGCCTGGCTGATTATGAAATAATGACAGTTTTGTCTTCTTGCCTGGCTCTGTATTTGTTAAAAAAAATGACTGAAGATATCAGCAGCGACGTTTTGAAATAGCCTGAGAGAAAAATGTGAATCTGAAATGAGAAAGCTGTGACAGTTATGTGTTGCAAAAAGTGAGCTGGCGCTGTTTGCCAATATGGTGGGACACCAGCAAGGAATTTTCTCCCGGCATAACAGTAGCATCTCTATCGGCTGCAGTGTTTACCCTGACAGTTTTCAGCCTGGACACAGAGAGGTTCCCGCCACTGTGATTAATGCACTGCCATGTCGCCATGGTGGAGGATGTCTCTCGGCGGTCTCCTTCCCCTTTCCAGTACTCCTCCCTGATATTTCACTAATGTGACTCGACAATGAAGAGATTGATAGTGATCATTATGCTGCTCTCAAAGAGTAATGTCACTTCCCAGCATGATCCAGCCAGCTTCTAATTCAACTACTGCTGTGGGTAGCATATGAGCAGTGGTGGCGCATATTGTTACTGTACATACAAGTGGCAACAACAGTGTAATGTTAAACCAGAACCAGTGACATTTCTGAATTACCTCCTCCTGCTGTTATCACAAACTCCTGAAGCCCCATTTGCATATTTAGCGTTGAATACAGTGCCTCAGGATGACTCTAACAGAGGAACTTGACACTGGCAGTATTATCACGCCAAACAAGGAAATCATCCTCTCACCTTAACACTTTGCAAGCTGTATCACCATTTCCCCAGTACTCCCTGTACAAATAAAGGTGTGCGGGTCATTCATTTGCTTTCCCTCGCTCCAGGTCCTTACAGCTAGGTTGATTTGTTTATCTGTATGTGTTTAGCCCCTGGCCCCAATCTTCTGAGAGAGAAAGAGGTTTAGCATTTAAATTGGTTGATCCAGTGCACGTTTGCTAAACCTGTTTTTAAAGCATTACATTGATGAAAAGCAGACGCTAATCCCTGCGGGTGTGCGACCTTATCTGACTAAACACCTGACAATGAGATTCTATTGTCACTCTGGGAACACAAAGACTCTCGGTAAATATGTCTTGCCATAGTTATTGATCTCTTTTGCCGAGTCCTACTGTAGCTGCAGGTTAGCTCGCTACAGGTATGATTTACAGCGTGAAGTCTTGAGAGCAGAGACTGTTGTTTGTGACCGCTAGGCACTAACAACATAGGATACTTCAAAGTCTTTCCAACTCCCTCCTCCTCAGGAAGTTGTCCACCGCTGTTAGCTTGTCAGCCAAACGTCTGCTACAGTAAGTCCTCGGTGTCAGTCAGTGTCCAGACCGGAGTGAGGAGACTGCGTTAACATACTAGCTTTCAGAGCTAACCCCTGAATCTTCTGTATGCATTTCTGTTCTGCTTATATTCACACTAACTGATCCTCTAGTTTCACACTTCCCTTTGTATACTTAGCCAGACAAGACATTTAGTCAATATTGTTGCTGATGAATATGTAGAAGACAAAGTGGCCTTTACCTGAATGTGGCAGATGTGATTTCTAACTAAATCATAGGGATTACATTATTGACAGTGCCTTGAATAAACATCAGGATGAGGTCAAAATTCATTGTCTTTCGTTATTTGCACAGCGTCCGGAGTATGTTGAGATTTTAATGCAAGCAGAGCATATCTCACTCGTGTTGAATAGTTATTTTATAAGATAAAATTATCATAATTCAATGTTAAACATCAGATCTTGATATAATTTTAGCGCCGACAGGGAGAAAGGGTACTGTTGTGTGATTAGCTGTGGTATCAGATTGTGTCCAGCATTACAGATTGGGTGTGAAGTGTATCAATTGACGTGTCTGTGCTGCATGTTAGTCCAGATTTATTATCGTCTCTGTTGCTGGGCCGCTCTAAACTGCAACATTGCTTCAGTTAATTCAAATTATTCAAGCACAGATTGTGTTCAAGTGTTGTATCCTGTCATGATTCGGCATCATATACTGGAATGGAAATTCCAGACGCCAAGCAAAAAAAAATTTATCGAGGCACACAAGGAAAGCTTATGCAAGTAGTGACAGTCCATTGTGCATTATGGCTGAAACGTGATACTGGGAACAAGTGTGACTGCAGGCTGTGGTGCCAACTGTGGGTTTGCTGCTGTATCAATATGCCTTGCACTGTTTAATCTGGTCAAGAGTAAAGAATATACCGCGCGGCCATACAATATTAATCCTAGCCAGGAAACTTAACCAGCTGCTGCCTTTTATGAACTGACAACTTATGGTTTCACTGAGCCCGCTGCCATTTTTTCTCTCAGATTTCACTTCTCAGTTTCCATTGTCAGTCTTATGATCCTAATTCTGATCGATATATTTCAGTGTGAAATGACTGAGCCGGGTGTGAACGTGTACCATCCTTTGCCTCCTACTGCTGCCATTTGGTGAGCGGGAGGAAAAGCACAGGGACCGTCAGAGGAGACATGAAAAAGCTTGTGTGTTGACGACGTGCCTCCCTTATCTAATTGGGGCACAGCAAACATGATTAGGCCCAATCCGAAGGACGATCAGTGTCTTCCACCGCAGAGACGTTTCACAGTCAAGCACGTTCTGCTGCATGCCCTGCTGAGAGGCGGAGCAGCATAGTTTGACGACAGTATCAAGCTGCTGTTTCAACAAAAGGACGGGACTGCAAAACACTGTACTTTATTTTCATTAAGGCCAATTCCAAAAAGTAGGTTGTTTGTCAAACCTAGTTTAGACAACTCAAACTACTTACTGCCAAGTTATGTAAGTTAAGATCATTATGGTTAAAATGATGGTTAAAGTTAGGGAAAGATCTCAGTCATGGCTAAGATAAATAAACACTGATGGTTTCTGTAGATCCTGCTCTCCATTGTTGAAGTCACTCACCTTGTACACCCCAATATGCGTCCAGATCTCCACACCACTTCCTGCTATGTCACAACATACACACACAGGTCGTTTTAAACAGTTTACTCTCTTTTTTTCTTTTCACGTGCGGCTGTTGCCGTAGGATGTGCAGTAATTTGTTGATTTTTATCGTGTGTGAATCTGCTTGTGTAACTTACATTACCTACATTATTATTATTTGGTAAAGATAGACTTCCCTGGTACAATAAACTGTAAGGTAAACTCTGTCTCAGCAGTGGAATTTGATGACAAAGCTTAACAATTGTCAGCGCAATTGTTATGTTTTCCCTGCTAAATCAGATGGTTTTAAATCTTGACCTTTGTACTGATATGATTTCGGCAAATTTCATTATCCTGTGAATGTGTTTTAAAAAATGCAATGGTTCAGGGATAATTCATTAATTTCAATACCATGAAAACTGTGCAAATAAGGCTTTGCTTCACACAGGTGCTGTGTATTTTAAATATCCAGGTGCATCCCAGACAAAATATCTTTTCTTTCTTTCCAT
This sequence comes from Maccullochella peelii, assembly GCA_002120245.1. Classification (NCBI taxonomy): domain Eukaryota; kingdom Metazoa; phylum Chordata; class Actinopteri; order Centrarchiformes; family Percichthyidae; genus Maccullochella; species Maccullochella peelii. Next base: position 6,409 of record LKNJ01004190.1, on the reverse strand, counting down.
CATACTGTACCCTTTTCAGATAATTGAGCAACAGTGATGAATACCATTTCAATCTGTAATCATAAGGCACAATGTCTGACAATTATTCCTGATTTAAAAGCCCAAGGTGAGCAATAAGCAAGCTCCTCAGTGTTAAACATTTCCTCTCTTTCAGTCGAGTCATGACAAATTCATATCATGTTCCAAGCAACGCAGAACTAAATATGATACAGTTCAGATGTAGAGGCATGAGAGAGGTGCTAATTGATGCCTGCTGTGGCATGAAACACAAATCCTGCAGCAACCAAACTGCAGATATGCACAGCCCTGTGGAGTCATATGAAGAGGCTAAATGGAGAATGTGCATAGAGAAGCATAATGGATGCCATCGACACACAACTGCTACCTATACCTGCTTGTCTGTTGCTCTTACCATGTTAACACCATTTGCCCACTCACACATTATAATGTCGCATGTACAGACACACATTCCCCTAAGCTAATTTATCTGTGTAAATGTATCTAAATATATCTGCCAAGTTGTTGTTTTTCAGAAAAAAACACATAATTTAATACTGAAATCATATGCTGAAGCTGCAGTAGAGACGGATGCAGATTCACTTCCATAATGGAGACAAAAGGTTTTTTCATCAGGTTTATTAGTATACTATACATATACTCATCAAAGCCATTAAATAGCAATGATTGCATTTGCAACCATTAGCCTAAATGATATTTTTTGCTACTCATGCTATTAGCATGCAGTAAAAAATACATTTTGCATATAAAACATTTAGTTGATGTTCTTCCAGAGTGAGTCACAATAAGTAGGCATGTTATAATTCAGTCTCTCCCCCAGTAAAAAGATTTGGCTGTTGCAGGAATTGAACTTTTGACCTTCTTTGGAGAGGAATTCTAATGTATAAGCCAGTCAGCTATAGAAGAACAGTTATCAGTCTGCTGTGCATCTGCATGATGAAGTTGTTCTCCCCGGTCTCTTTCATTATCATAAATATTCAAGATATTTCAAAAACACAGCAGGTTTATGATGCTTGCTCTTAGCAAGAAGTGAGCAGGGAGCCAAACATTGCCTGTGTCTTTCTTTCTTTTTCTCTTTCTATGGAGCCCATTTGGAAAAAGAGATGCTGACACTGTGTCATCATTAGGGATTATTTTTTTCAACAAAAGGTATGAAACTGAGTAAAATGTGTTTTATTGTCCTTTTCCTGAACTAGTGATAGTGTAAGGAAATCAAAAATTACACAAGTTCACATGTTAAAACTTGGAAATAAGAGGAGATAAAAATGACTTCTTTTTTTTTTTAGAAATGATCAAAGATTGAATCTGGAGAGAAAAGAGAGAAGGCTCGTTCAGAACATCAAATCACTGTAGCAAAAAAGAAAGAAGAAAGTAGAATTTGCAGGAGTTCTGTTTCTGCATTCTTTTGTTATTGTTGTTTTTTGGTTTTTTTTGTTTGTTTTTTTTACAGAAAATGACTGTAGACTATACAGATTGTTTGTCTATTCTTCGTCTATGATGCTCAACATACTTCTCAAAACTTATTTTTAGTCATGCTAGCATCGTGGCTATTGCGAGCGCAGTGTCGTACAGTTGGACCACAACTTTGGTCCAGGCTGAAATATCTATAACAACTGTTTAATGGATTGCCATGGAATATTTTTACAGACAGTCATGGTGCCCAGACATTATATCCTATTCCCCTAGCGCTACCAGCAGGTTGGCATTTATGGCTTTGAGAGAAATGTCTTGACTATTCATCCCCCCCTTTTAGAATGAATTGTAATAAGCTTGATGATCCCTGAAGTTTTCATCTGGCAACATCATCAGGTCAAATTTCAATTTGTAATACTTACTTATGACCAAGATGTGCAAAACTAATGGTATTGCCATTAGCCTGAGCTGTAATTTGTGTTAACTACCAAATGTTAGCATGCTAATATGCTAAACTAAGATGGTGAACATGGTTAACATCATACCTGCTAAACATCAGCATGTTAGCATTGTCATGTTAGCATGCTGATGTTAGCTTTTAGCTCAAAACACTGCTGTGTACAGCCTCACAGAACCACTGGCTTGGCTTTAGATTAGAGTCTTGTTTAAAAACAAGTTAAAACTAGTTCCAATTCTCAGCTCTCAATCTGCCACAGTAGTACTTTTAATTAGTTTGTTATGATTCTTATTTGGTTGGCTTAATCATTCCAACCTGTTGTAACTCTAAATAACCATGCAAAGCACATCTACTCTATTGTAATTAGTGTTGCTGTTTTTATTATTATCAAACTGTGGAAGGATGTCACTTTCAAGGCTACCTCATAGATCATTTCTCTTTGGTGCCAAATAATTCCTAAATAAGATATACTGTAGCTCTTTTAAGCCAGCTATTTGTTATAACATTTTGACACTTAATGAATATAAAGTGTCGCTCAACTAGGTTGCAAATATGTGTGTGTGTGTGTGTGTGTGTGTGTGTGTGTGTGTGTGTGTGTTTACGTGTGTAGAGGGCGGGGTGGAGGTTGTGGTAAGACAGTGGTTGATAAATTGTTGTTATCTGACTTGCTGTGGTGGAAAACATCCTTAACATATGTATGGGGGATTGGATAAATCTGATGAAATGGATTCAAGGCATTTTAGTGACCATGTGTCTTAACGTCTGGTGTCCTGAGAGATATTTTGGCTGAGAGAATTGGCATGGACAGCACCCGTAAAACCTCAATAGATCCTCACTTACTACACTCACTACATCTGATATTCTTTGATACACACTGATCCTTGTTCTATCAGGTTGAATCTCTGTGTTTTTACTATATATGTATGTATGTATATATATATATATATATATATACATACATACATATATATGAGTCTGGATTACATGCTGCCAAGCTTATTATAGTACACCTTTAAATACGTAACAAGAATAGGCCCTGCATGCTTTTTTGATAAGCCCCATGTTATCACCCACACATTTCATCCCCACCAGCGTCCTTATTCAACAGATTTGGCAATATTTTAGGCTACCTTCAAATGTAGTCATTTCTCTGAGCTTTCCTTTGTGTGTGTTACTGCAATTCCTTTTAAAGCAGCCTCTGGAGAGACAGCAGAGGAGGTATGTATGAGTTGGATGCCTCCTTGACAACACCTTGGAGGTAAAAATCAATGTCTGCCAAACAAAGTGAAATGTTAGGCTGTAGCCGATACATGACAGATGAGGCTTAGGGTAGTATTTTCTAAGGTGAATGAAGACTGGAACGCAGGCAGCCCTGTCTGCTGTTGTCAAGCAAAGCAGCATTAGAGTGATTTTGAAGGACAGTACAGCTGCCTTCCCTGACTACTTTTTTTATTGATTAACATGCTGTAGACATGTGTGAAAGCCACTCTGAAATGAAAGGGGGATGCAGTTCAAAATTTAGAACAACACGGTAGATTAAACTTTGAAGGCCAGTTTCACTAATTAATTGAAATGCCGGGGCACCCAAGAGACCTCGCCTCCAACTGAGGTTGTACAAAAGTAAACTCATCTTGATTAAAGTGGATTGGTCCTCAGATCACAACAGTGTCTGTATTTCACAGCATGACCAAAATTCCATGACAAGTCAGATTTTTGACAGCTGAGCTGCTTATCATTTCAGTGGCCATGCCTGAAATCTTTTACATTTTCCATGTCAGTGCACAGAACAGAGTTTGAAGTAGAGCCCAGTTTCCTCAGGGTGGAGCTCAGTCTATGCAGCTGAATAGTAGCTGTAAGCAGCATGGCTAGCTTGGCACATTAGTGGGGAACACTGTGTTGCTACCTCATGCATGATCAGTCTTCAAGACTCCAGCAGTGACCTCAGCGCAGAGCCGTGGGCCATATCATGTTGCTGATTGAGCATGCACCAAGCCTCAGAGGGTACGCAGGTTGCATCTTAGTTCTTCTTGCCGAGAGAAGCAGAGGGTGTTCTGACGGAAAATTCAAAAACATCAGTGGGGCTGGAAGGCTTTTCTCAGTGAGCTTTAAAGTGTGCGTGTGTATGGACTGTATATCCGAACATGTGCTTGCAGACGGAAAGTGTATCGTTTATGTCCACTGGGGATATTGACATCTCCAGCACAAAAGATTCGTCCTATTATTATTCTCGTCCCGTGCTCTGCTCTGTGGCCAAGAGTAATGCAACAGTGGGGTATCAATTCATAGCCTTGGCCTCGGGAAAGCTCTTTGGAAAGCAGAGGGATTTTCAGCTTGTGTGCTGTAGCTCTAGCTCTGGAGCCAGCCATTGCAAGAAATTTTGGCTTGGAGAAGTATATGTGGGAATGTTTGGAGGAGTCAGTGAGGAGGAGATATAAAGGCACCAACATGCTTTGTTTGTTCACTGTAGTTCATCAAATAAAAGAGACTTGTATGACAATGCAATGATAAATGATGAATCTGGAACTAATGCAAACAGTAAAAGGTTGCACCATGTATTTATCAGCTTTAAGACATTCTCTATTGTTTTGCAAAATAGCATGTTATAACATGTACATGTTCATAATGTGTTCAACAGTCAGTAGTCAGTTTGTGTACAGCTTATTGTCTTTGGAGATAAATGCTACACTGAGCTTTGTGAACAAGGTTTCTTTCAGACCTGAAACAATCAGTTGATTAATAGCTTTAGTCAATCGACAGAAAATGAATGGGCAACAATTTTGATAATCCTTTAATCGTAATCAAGTAATGCAAAAAATACCAAACATTCACTGGTTTCATCTTCATGTGACGATCTGCTGCTTTCCTTTGTCCTATAAATCTAATATTTGGTTTGGGTATTTTCTGACATTTAATAGAGAAAGCGATTAATAGATCAATCGAGAAAATAATGGGCAGAGTAATCGATAATCAAAATAATCATTAGTTGCAATTACATAAATTATATCATAGACAAGATCAGTATACTAGATCTGCTGGTAGACTGCCTTCTTGTGATCACCTAGTTTGTGAATTTTTATCAATCAGTTAAGCAATCAGTCAGTTGAAACTAATAGATCCACATTAATGTTTAATTTCAACTTAGCATCTTTTTAAAATTTCATTGGATTTTGTGTCATTTTACTTTACTATGGAATACTTTAATCTTGTCTGGGTATCCCTTAAAAGTACGTAGAGTTTTCATCTTCATAGGATCATGTGGGTATATAATGGTTAAATAATAAATCTCAGCTGGAACTTTAGTTCCTTGTGAAAAAGCGTAAAAGAGTATGAAAACATCATCCTCCATAGAATATTATATGTCTCATAGTGCTATTTGTTTATTCAATTTGGTGTGAAAGATATACACTGTATGAATCTCTCTCGCCACAAGTTTTCTCACAGTGGAAGTGAAAATTAGTCATCTGTGGATTGCATCCAGTTGAGAACAATATGCCAACAATTAATCAGGAAAAGATGGGCTTTCCCATTTTGAGATGGATACTGTTTCCTTTCTCTGGTTTCTCCACAAATGGAGTGATTTGCACAGGAAATGTATAACAGCCATTGGAAAAGATTGTGCCACTACAACGATGAGTGGTTTGTTTTTTTCCTGCAACCATTTTCTCAAGTGATTGGGGAAGCGAGTAAATGAATGAGGAGGCACATGAATAGTTTTCCCAAGTGCACATGTCACATTTCTATGACCCCTAAGATGATGTAGGCAACATTTTTTGTGCAATTAGTTATTCAAATATACACTGATCAGCCATAACATTATGACCACCTGCCTAATATTGTGTAGGTCCCCCTTTTGCTGCCAAAACAGCCCTGACCCGTCGAGGCATGGACTCTACTAGACCTCTGAAGGTGTGCTGTGGTATCTGGCACCAAGACGTTAGCAGCAGATCCTTTAAGTCCTGTAAGTTGCGAGGTGGGGCCTCCATGGATCGGACTTGTTTGTCCAGCACATCCCACAGATGCTCAATTGGATTGAGATCTGGGGAATTTGGAGGCCAAGTCAACACCTTGAACTCGTTGTTGTGTTCCTCAAACCTTTCCTGAACCATTTTTGCAGTGTGGCAGGGCGCATTATCCTGCTGAAAGAGGCCACTGCCATTAGGGAATACCGTTTCCATGAAGGGGTGTACTTGGTCTGCAACAATGTTTAGGTAGGTGGTACGTGTCAAAGTAACATCCACATGAATGGCAGGACCCAAGGTTTCCCAGCAGAACATTGCCCAAAGCATCACACTGCCTCCGCCGGCTTGCCTTCTTCCCATAGTGCATCCTGGTGCCATGTCTTCCCCAGGTAAGAGACGCACACACACCTGGCCATCCATGTGGTGTAAAAGAAAACATGATTCATCAGACCAGGCCACCTTATTCCATTGCTTCGTGGTCCACTTCTGATGCTCACGTGCCCATTGTAGGCGCTTTCAGCGGTGGACAGGGGTCAGCATGGGCACCCTGACTGGTCTGCGG